>QEOT01005217.1:226608-248893 GCA_003123785.1 Pterocarya stenoptera | reverse complement strand
AGGTTCAAATCCCCTTGGGTGCAAACAATCTCTAGGGACTATCGGACTGGGATTTTTCCCTTGAAATACCTGAGGTGCACTTGTGGGAAACTCCTTGCCGAGGGCCTGTGCACCTTCGAGATTAGTCGGAATGCTGTTCCTGGACATCTAGTGCCAATAAAAAAAACATATTTTTCTCTTGCTTCCCAATATGCATCCTTAGCATTGTCTAGCTTTGCATTCGTAACCTTTTGTTCAAGGACTTCTCATTTTAAAGCATGTCGATCTCACGTTTTAAATTTTGAAATATTTGCTACATTCTTTACTTATCAAATAAATAAAAACATATTTGTGAGGCCCAAGTTTCTTGGGACTGAAATTGTCTCTCTCCATGACGAGTGAAAATAAGATGCGTTTATCAAAAGCATTGGGTGCGTTTACCAATAAAAAGAATATCTTATGCGAAGATGATACATGTAAAAGATTTTTTTGGATAATTAAATGTGAATTTTAATGATACATGTAAAATGCATAGCTTGGAACTAGCCTTACTGAAAAGGAAAATGTTTTTTAATGAGAATTACTGCTGAAAAGGGTTGTGCACTGCTTTGCTTAGATGTGCCTTGGGTTGGGTAGCCAGTTTTGGAAACTACTCATTATCTTTCTTTTACATGGACTTGTTTATGGGTGTGGTTCCATGTCCATCCTTTGGATTGATACGCCTTCCACAGATTTTCTATACCCTTAGCTATGCTTTTATCAACATTACTTGGGAACAATGAGTTGAAAGTTATGGGTAGCATGACCTACTTATCAAAAAAAAAAAGTTATGGGTAGCATGACCTATAAAAAAAGTATTAATTTTATCTATCAAAAAGAAAGTTGTGGGTAGCATGGTACCCTTTATAGTAGGCACTATTCGGAACTAATATGTGGTTCTGGTGGTTGGGTTCATGTATTTGGGGTTTACTCCCTAGGGTTGGGTCTGAAGCAAGGGATGAATCATGAAACCAGGATTCGTTTATAGATAAATCTAAGAGCAAAGCAAAATGTTAGTGATAACAATCAAGAATGAATTTTAAAACTAATCATATAAGCATTATAGACTAAAAATTCATATAAAGTTAAATATTGTGCCTGAAATTTTTGTTTTGACAAGTAAAAAGAGATTTTATTAATCTACGTAATTAGGCAATGCCCGAGTACACAGGAAGTATACAAGAATGAGCCTAATTACAAGCTACGAGCTGCAAAAAACAGCAGAAAAGTTATTAAAACTTGTTCCATTCAATACAATAGATGAGGCCCATAGCAACAATGTATGAAAGAAAAAGTTCCTAAACCCATCTGGTGAGCGTTCCTTATTTTCGAAGCATGACCATTTCTCTCATTTCATGTGAGCATAGAGGCACCATCTTCCAAACAGTTGCAATGTGACGATTGCCCCAGATTCCTCTCCAACATGACAATAAATCTATCACCCTCCTAGGCATTACCCATGCAAGCAATACCGAGTCTAGTGAAGGTTTCATCCCATAAAGCCTTGAATACTTCACAATAAAGAAGGAGATGATCCCCTGATTCATTATTGTGTTTGCACATGAAGCGCCAATCTCTTATGTAGAGGTCACGCTTTTCAGCTTGTCAATAGTCAATATTTTCCCATGGGATGCTAGCTAGCCAGTTGAAGAAAGCAACCTTGAGGAGAACATTGCTCCTCCAAATGCACTTCCATGGGAAGGTATTGGAAGAGTGAGTCGTCAATACCTTGTAATAGGATCTGACTGAGAAACTCTTGTTGTCCAAAGTAATATGTCTTCCCCTTCTGCCTATAAATCCAGCGCGTATAACGCATTGTAAAATTCAGTAATGTCTCCCACCTCCCAATCCTATGCAGCTCGAATAAATCTTATGGTCCATTGATAGGAATCAGTAGAGATGTCCATGTTATCAGCCATTGAGGCACCCTTATCAAACGCAATCCTATAAAGAGAGGGGAAATCGTTTTTCAAAGCAACATCACCGCACCAAATATCGTGCCAAAACTTGATTTGTGTGCCCCTTCCCACCTCAAATATGAAATTACCAAGTAAATCTTCCCAACCATTACGGATAAATTTCCAAACTCTCACACCATACGCCCCTTTTACTTCATTAGAGCACCGGCCTCCCCAAATGCTCCCATATTAAACATCGATGATTTTCCTCCATAGAGCATCCCCTTCCTGATGATACCACCATAGCCATTTTCTTAGAAGGGTGTTGTTGAAGGTTCTCAATTTTCTAACCCCCAACCTGCCACAAGACAAAGGGGCGCAGACTTTATCTCACTTAATCAAATGGAATTTTTTCGCATCCTCTAAACCTCCCTACAAGAAATCACGAAAAATCTTCTCAGTCTATTCGCCACCCTTGCAGGCAAAGAAGATAAAGATAAAAAGTACGTTGGGAGATTGGATAATGTACTCTTGATTATGTGATTCTACCACTTTTAGACAAGTAAATTATCTTCCAACTCCGCCAATTTGCATTCAATCTTCTCAACAATCCCATTCTACATTGCCTTGGATTTATGAGGAGCCCCCAAAGTCAGTCCAAGATACTTCATGGGCAAGGATGACACCTTGCATCCAAGATGGCAGCCAATTTGCTTAGATTATTAACCAAGCCAACTGGAACCATTTCAGATGTTCACCTCAAGACCAGAGACAGCTTCGAATCAAAGTAGGAGGGCTCTCAAGGAACAAATCTGGTCGGAATCTGGCTCACAAAAAATCAGTGTGTCATCTACGAGAACGAGGTGAGAGACTGATAAGCTACCATGTGAGGAACCACCCACCGAGAAACCCCAGATGAAACCCCTATCCACCACCCCCTTCAACATTCTACTCAGCACATCCATTACTAAAATGAATATAAAATGGGATAAAGGGTCCCCTTGTCTCAATCCTCGAGAGGTATTGAAGAAGCCTTAAGGGGTGCCATTCACCAAAAAGAATCTGACAGTTGTGATGCAATGTTTCATCCACTGGCACCATCTTTCCCCAAAGCCATACCTACCAAGTATATACACCAAGAAATCCCAATTCATGTGATCAAAATTTTTTTCCATATCCAATTTACATAAGATACATGGGGTGCCAGCTCTGACTCTACTCTCCATGCATTCATTAGCGATGAGGACCGAGTCTAGTATTTGCCTTCTTTTTAATGAAGGCGTTTTGTGACTTCAGGATGATTTGCTCCATAACTTTGCTCAACCTTTTAGCTAGAACTTTTGAGATGATCTTGTATACCCCACTCACCAAACTTATGGGACAAAAGTCTTGCCCCTCCACCACCCTCGCCCTTTTTGGAATGAGGGCGATGAATGAGGCATCAAGGCTTTTCTCAAATTTCACTAATGAGTGAATTCAAGAAAAACCTTCATAATGTCCTCCTTGACAATGTCCTAGCAAGCTTGAAAGAAAGCCATTGTGTAACCATCTGGGCCCGGTGCTTTATCTTTGTCCATCCCTTTTAGCACGCTTAGCACCTCATCCTCTTCAAATGGCCTCTCCAACCAAGCCGCACTTGATTGATCAATCAAATAAAAAACCAGCCCGTCTACCTTAGGCCTCCATTGATGTTGCTCCGTCATAAGCTTCTCATAAAAGTGGACAATGTGATCCTTAATAGTGCCATTGTCCGAAATAACCCTACCTTCCGAATGAAGAACCTCAATGGCGTTGATTCTTCGTTGGGAATTAGCTACTATGTGGAAGAACTTTGTGCTCTTGTCTCCTTCCTTCAATCAAAGGGCTCAGGATTTTTGC
Source organism: Pterocarya stenoptera (assembly GCA_003123785.1). Taxonomy (NCBI): domain Eukaryota; kingdom Viridiplantae; phylum Streptophyta; class Magnoliopsida; order Fagales; family Juglandaceae; genus Pterocarya; species Pterocarya stenoptera. The sequence continues at coordinate 245,099 of QEOT01005217.1, read as the reverse complement.
CTCCAGGAGATCTCCTCTATAAGAGTATTTTTTCCAGCTCAGCTACTACAACCATTTTCCTTGCCTTGTCATCAGCTGAGAGGGCCCCATCCATCTCTTTTTCATCAAAACGTTGCAGCTCCTGAAACAGATTGTTCCACGGTCTTTAATGTTCCCAAAGACTTCAATATTCCACTTTCTCAAATCATTTTTCGAGGCTCTAGGAGTGCCCGTGAATTGATATGTGGACCACCACGATCTTACTTTATTCATAAACCCATAAGCCTTCAGCCACATGTTCTCGAATTTAAAGTATCTCCGTCCCTCATGGAGACCCCCACAATCTAATAAGAGGGAACAATGATCAGAGCAAAGCCTGGGGAGCCATTTTTTGCATAGGTTGGGAATGGGCCTCCCAAGAATGAGAGACAATGAAGACCAGGCCCTCCTGTTAGACCAAGTGAAGTCTCCCCCCGCTAAAGGCAGATCAACCAAGTCCAGCTCAAAAATTAAAGCTGAGAAGTCAGCCATGGCTGGTGCTAGAATCCCCTGACCTTTCACTCGGAAACCGAGTGATGTTGAAATCTCCTCCAATACACCACGGGCCGTCCCACCAACTGCACAAACCAGCTATCTCATCCCAGAGATGTTTCCTTTTGGCTATTGCTGTCATCATTAGGCCCATAAACTCCTACGAAGCCCCATCTGAAACCATCTTCCACATTCATGAAGAACAAGCTACTGAAAATTCGCCGACATATTCCTCTACCAAATTAACTATTGTGCCTGAAAAATAAACAAAGAAATCCCAATTAAACTTGTTTATTTTTCAATTTTTTTACTTGTAAACAAAGTCTTTATAATTTTTTTTATGAGCTAAAGGATAGATTTTGAAATTTTCTTTAAACTGTACATAATTGTTTTGGGAAAGGGAGAGCTTCTCAGTTTTCCTTTTTATTTTTGGGAGGGGCTGCATGGCCCCACCTCGCTCCACCTTCCCTTCATCCTTAGTCTGAAGGGCTATGCCTAGGTGAGGTTCCAGGTCATAAGAAAAAAAAAATGCACCCAGTTTTCTTCTTTGGGGATTGCACAAAGGACTGGCTATTATTCTCTATTCTTTTTCGCAACATATGGATGTTCCTATCATTTCTTGTATCCTTATCTTCTAGATAGGAATTTCTCTTTTATAACTTCTGTGTACTTAAAGTTGCGCCTTTCGTATAAATCTAGGCTTCTTTCACCTAAGGCTTTTTAACAAAAAATTTCTAGACCATAAGCTTTTGGTTACCATTCTTTAGATATGCAGTAAGGTTACCACCTGGCTGCTTTACCCTCTAGTTGATTTTCAGATAGACCTAGCGTCCAGGGAGTTTTCAAACACTGTCGTCTGTAGACACTATCCATATTTTGGCTGATACGATGGACATATAGTGCAAAATAATGCCTACAGTTCATTAACTAAATATGGAATGATGGGCTTTGATAGAATTTGTGGACTTTGGGTGCGGTCTATACCTATGCTCTATTGAGGCAGATTTATAAAGATGGGCACATTTGTGCTTGGCAGCATTAGTATTTGCCAGTTTTGTGGTGCACTTGAATATGCATATTTTGTGAGTGAAGATGGTAGGAATTCTTCAGTGACGTTTGTTGCAGACTATATTTTCTTACTTCGGTAGTTTTCTTTTTGTCATGATTCCACAGAATTCTGAAGATGATGCATACCATCTCTTCTCATGCTCACGAGAACCGGATGACTCCATCTGCTGTCGCTGCTTGCATGGCACCTTTGCTTCTGCGCCCTTTATTAGCTGGTGATTGTGAGTTGGAGGATGACTTTGATATTAATGGTGATAGTTCAGCCCAGCTTCTTGCTGCTGCAAATGCTGCTAATAATGCTCAAGCAATTATTACAACTCTATTGGAGGATTATGATAATATCTTTGATGTAAGATACTCTCCATCCAGCAGTCTCTTGCTTGAAAAATGAGTCATGGTCTAACTGCTTTTTGTCATTCTGTGTTTACCTATTTTTAAGGTAAGCCTTGGGTTTATGCTTTTTCTTGTTGCAGATGATGTTAGAAGAACCCAGTAATGTAGCCTCTGTTATTGGCATTTCATGTTATGTGTTAAGCGTGTATTTCACCCTTTTTCTGGATGGTTTCTGTTCCAATAGGGAAGTGAGCTTGTCTGGAGTTCTAGCAGTGTGAGCAGTGCAATTGCTTAATGCTCACACCAGTGTTATGTTATCATAACCTGGGCACCATGGTCTTTACTGCTGTGGCCATGTAACACGGACTAGGATGAAGTCAATTCTTATTTTAGCTTTCAAAATTGTCTTACTCTACCATTATTTGATTCTCAAGCAGGTGCTCAATTTTTCTGTAATTAATGGTCATGCTTTATCTGTTCTTTCAGGATGAGAATCTTAACAGATGCTCCATTTCGGCTGATTCTCGGATTGAAAACAGTGGGACAGAAGATTCATCTGATGATGAAAATCTAGATATGAAAGACAATGGTTACCATGATGCCGAAAATGAAGTTGATCCAGAAACGGATGATGATCCTGAACGTGTACACAGTGGAAAATTGAGTGAAAGTAGCGGTTATGCTGGTAGTGATCTTTACGATTACAAGGTTCTCTCTCTTCTCTCTCTTCTCCCTCTCCCAGCACACACACATGTAAAAATAAGTGCGTAGAGAAGCACGGATGTTTAAATAAGTTTGAGCATAGAGATGTATTTCTGCATATTTGCATGTGTACACGTATCTGTATATTCACAGAGAGATACCCATTGAGCCAAAATATATTTTAATTTTCAATCTTGTGTCCTGTTGCATCTTCGATATTGTTACTGCTGCTGCTGCTTCAAGTTTAAGATGGAAGTACAGTCCATATGTAGGATTAGGTTTATCTCATGCTGCTCGATGTGCCAGAAATGTCATTTATTGCCACCAGAGACTGATTTTGCTTTAGTACTGATGGTCTTGATCTATATTAGCCATCTTATTGACAATTAGGTCAGCTTTCAGTGAGTCTGGCGAAACTTAGATGTTAGCTACCTTCTCAAGTTTTCTTCAGATGATGAATAGCTTAAAACTCTTATCAAATATTTCACTTTGGGTATAACTCTGTTTGATATTAGTCGAAAAAGGTTGGACATTGTAATAGTTGTCTCCTTAAGTTTGCATATGGATGAAAGCATTGACAGTTTTATAAATTTGATTTGCATAGGAAGAAAGTTCCGTCTCATTGTTGAATATGCTTGGAAGAAACTGAAATCCCTAATTCTTGACTTCCAATTTAGTTCTATGTTAAGTTACCTTATATAGAAAGTGATGTTGTTATTCATGAGTCTGGCAGGTTGGGTGTACTTGAGCCATAATGCACACACAAACACACATGCAAGCATGGGTGCAGACATTAGATTTCGTTGATCATATAGGTAATTTGTCGACACTTGTATTTATGTACACTTGAACAGGCATTTGGGGTTGACGATTCAGATGTTGTATCCCCTAGCAAGAAAAACCACGCTTCGACTGAGAGTACAAATTTATGTGTTGATCATGAACAAATAAGAGATCCCAATGGTGACATGTCGGAGGAGCGAGGCAAGCAGAAGAAAGTAAATGATAAATCGATTAATGAGGTGGACCCTCCAAGTGTATCACCTCCTGGTGAGTCTTGTCGGTCTGTGGGGGAGATTCTTTCTTCAATGGATCCAGTTCAACCTTTGTCAATGCCTGGAGTTGAATTAAGTCCTGGAAAGCCAATGGGAAAAGTTACGGCATCTGCTGTCAGTGCGAAACGATCAACATTCTGGGGAAGGGGCAATGTGAGTAGCCATTTGTTGCTGCTTTCTTAGTATTACATTAACCATCTGGAATTCTCAATTTGGAAGGAGCAGGCTATATGATATCTTACTTTGAGAAAGATGGTTTTGAGGCTCTTTAAAAAATATGTTTTATTGACCTAATTATGTGCAAAGCTTTACTTTCCAGAATTGTCTTGATTTCTGTACTTTCTCTAGTTAGCGTATCTAATGTTTACTTCTTGTGTACTTGGTAACAAAATATTACTCATAAAAAAATATGAAAGAATAAAAGATGATTCAAAGACTCTTGAATTGTAAGTGGTATTCAAAGCCTCACGAAACATCTGTCTCACGAAACATCTGTCTTGCCGTTGTTTCTACTATTGCTATAACAACTAACATTCTTTCTTCCTTTCATGTTGTCACCACTACTACTACTGTTGTCATTGATGATGTTATCCATTTGTTATATGCCATGCAATGTTGGTAAAAGCACGCTTAGTGCAAAGCGCATTGCTTACCAAAAGCAAAGCACATTTTTTGGTGCATTATTAGTAAGCTTCACTGCTTAAGGGCATGCTTGGAAACTATGATAATTCTCAATATTCTCAAAATTATCAAAATTTCTCCTAATTTCGTTTCCAAACATCACTCAAACACAAAACCGTTTTCAATTTCAAAGTTTCGACTTTTTTATCTAATCATTATTTAAACACAAAAATCAATACAAATTTTACAAACTTCAGAACTAAAATGCCACTAAAAAGTGATATTCTAATAACTTTTTATCTTTATAAAATTTTATTCAACCTTTCTCTCTCTCATTTCCCAAACTCCAATAAAACATCTTCACTCAAACCATTTCACTGCTTTTCACTAAATTCTGAGATACTCCAAGTGTCCAATCATGCCCTAAAGTTAAAAAACACCAGTTTGTATTTTTTGAAGAAAATATGTAAAATATTAGTTTTAACTGTTACCGATTGTCAGTAGCATTAAATTAGATGAGGATGATGAGAGTTACACATCTTTTGATGACAATGATATTCTTATGCTTAATGATGAGGATGACCATATNAAAAAAAAAAAAAAAAAAAATTCTGTTGTACTCCATATATCTTGAAAATTCTCTTGCATGGGCTAATTAATTTTTTTTAAGCTTAAGCAACTGTCTGCTGGACGCAAGCTCTTCATTTAATGTGTTTACTACCCAAGTAACACCATTTGTGTAAACATTGATTTAGTTTATTATTCATAGGCTTGCTATTCAGAGACTGGAGATTGCCAAAAATGACTTGCAACACAGGATTGCAAAGGAGGTAATATTGCTTTTGCTGAAACAAAACTGAGCTAAAATGTAATGATTTTGTTACTAACAAGGTTGGCCATTATTTCTTTATAGGCTAGAGGAAATGCAATTTTACAAGCAAGCTTGGAGAGAAGGAAGCAAGCTTTGCATGAGCGGCGCCTGGCACTTGAGCAAGATGTATTCTCTCCATATCAATTCAATTCCTGCCCTAAAACTTGCATGTTGTCTTATGCTTCGAATTTGTTTGCATTAGATGTTCCACATATTGTGTCAGCATTACAAGTTTTGATGTTGGCTATAATGCTGCATGTGCTATCAGCTCTGAAATTCTGCCATATTATATGTTCTTGTTATTTTCTGTGTTCCCATCTAAATATTCTCAACTTGTCAAAAGAAAATTCCAAATTTCTATATCTGTACAACTGCACTTAGAATAAATAATTAATATAGGTGGATTGAAATAAAAAGGAAAAATCGTAGCAGAACTTTAGCAAGGGACCTTTTAAAATTCTCTTGCCTTTTGATGGGGGCTAGTTTTCATAGTTTGCTCGTATCCATTACTGGTATCTTGTTTTTGTTAGGTGTATTCTTTGTATACATCATATGTACTTGGGCTACGCCTACTTTTCCATCAAATTTTTTTTATCTTACCTATCAAAAAAATATTAACTTTCTACAGCTGTGGTATAGAATTGATGGGCTTGTATGGTGGCATTTTATCTCATTTGATGTTGTCTTAGGATGCAGCCAGTTGAAAATTCCAAAATGTGCTGAGGAGTGAAAGGTTTAATATTGCTATGTCATCTATAACATTTAAATGTGATGCAATTGATAAATAGGTATAATTAGACTAATATGAAGAACTCTACTTTTGTAAGAAGCATATTCAGGATATTTGGTTGCACTTATATTCCTTTTTTATTGGTAAGTTGCACTTATATTCCTTGTTCAGAATTGGGTTCAAGCTTTTCTGTGCTCCTTTCTATTGGTGGATTCATACATATTCGAAGGAGTGTAGTTGATTCAATTTTCTCATAAGGGCCATCATCATATAACCATTTGTCAACAGAAGCCACTTCCCATTTCCAGTAAAATGCAATCCAATAGCTGCGGAAGTAAGGAATAATGGAAACAGAAATGAGGTTTGATTTAAAATATGCCATGCTCAAAATTCTAGCATACTGGCTTGTTAGACACTAGAGCATGTTGCACCGCCTTCTAGAATCTTGTATAAAATATAAGAAGTTAGTTTCCAATTCAGTATGTATGATTAATTTGTTATTTGTTAATGCATCAGAATTTGGTTCTGATATTTGCAACATAAACATCTGATATATATTTCACTTCAATCTCCCCTAGGATATTCCTAGAAAATAGTTGTGGGATCAGTGACTGGCGTATTTGCAAGGGTGAAGTATCTAAGAAACTCAATTGTGTTTCTACCCTTTACATGTTGTAAACACACTTGCACATATATGTTCTAAGCCGTACAGGCATAGCCTGTTTTCATGTGGAGAATAACTAAAAACATAGGTTCATTGCACTGTTTTCATTTGTCTTCTGACTTGTGAATGACTATAGGTTTCAAGATTGCAAGAGCAGTTGCAGGCTGAAAGAGACCTTAGAGCTGCACTGGAAGTCGGTTTGAGCATGTCTTCTGGACAGTTTTCTGGTTCGCGTGGCATGGATTCTAAGGTTTGTGTAGATAATTTTTTGTCAAATGCTTGTAAAATATATATTCTTATGACTTCAAAACTGATGTGAAGACAAGGGCAGAGCTAGAAGAGATTGCTCTTGCTGAAGCAGATGTGGCAAGGTTGAAGCAGAAAGTTGCAGAACTCCACCATCAACTTAATCAGCAAAGGCAGCATCACTATGGTTCCCTCTCTGATGCATCTGACCGTTATCAACATGTTCAAAATCATAATCCCCAACAGTGAGTTTGAGAAATCGTGCTACTGATTTTTAATAATCAGATTACGATGTTATGTTATTAGTAGTATCCGTGTTTCTTTGACACCAATAGGACTGTTTATCATGCTTACAATGATGTTTATCAAGCTTTCAATGATGATATCTCACTCAATTATGATCTCTCACAAAACTGGTTTATGATTTCATTTTGCCTTTTTTACTGGCATATTTGTCCCCATGTTATAGTTTATAAAGAGAGATTCTATAGGTGCTACTAGTTGGTGTGCAAAGCTATTCTATCCAATTTCAACTCCTAAATCTAGTGATGTAGTAGCAATGTGTATTTAATCATGTGGTTTATTGGCGATGGTCTAGTTTCTAAGAGGTTTCAAAATGAGGAAAACATCTCTACTTCCAATCTTGTGTTGGTCAGATGAAAGTGATGGCGTAAAGCACCAAAGGAGGTCCAAGCCACATCTGGGCCATACTCCAAAAGAAATAGTTAATGGTGCAATTGGATCCCCTTGGAGCCGTCCATTTTGGATCATAGGGTCTTTTACCTGCCCCCAACTCTAATGACCCATTTATATCAATATGTTTCCTTCGACATAATAATTTTAATTGTGTAGGCATGCACGATAGTATGCTTGAAGATAAAGTCATGTTATCAAGTTTACGTGCTAGTCATCAAATGGGGGAAGTATCAAATGTCTCGCATCTTTCTTTGAACCTTGTCTCTTTTTTGGTTGAATATCGTAGTCTGGCAGAAGTTTAGGGATGTGAATGTCCTTTATATTGAACGTAGAAGTTACTGCAATGCTACATTTCAAAAATTTTTTAACTTATATTTTCTGTAAGTATATAAGCATTTATTATTATTGCAGGAGATTTCTTCCGCAAGATTTTGATACAACACTTGCTTATTGTAACCATGACCGGAAACAGAGGACTGAGGTATTTTTTGCAATTTTTCACCTATCTGTATATATCTCAATTAATCTGAACATGTGTTTTGCTAGGATTTTATAGAGAAGAGATGCTAATTCCAGTCAGTTCATCGTCACTTTCTTAAATTTGTTTGACCATTCTCTTTCTTCATTTTTTCTTTTTTTTTTTGGTTTAGATGGTGTATAGTGTAAAAAAGATAATCCAAATAAATTCATGGTAACTTTTATTGTTGATATAAATTTTAAGTAAAAGTTAAATATGAAAGTCTCTATATTTATTAAATCAAAATAATTTTTAAAAACTATAAATTAGAAAAGGGCATAGTAGAAATATTGTTACCAAATATTCATATTCATTCATTTTTATTATATACTTCTAAATATGGTTATTTACTTGCCATTCCTTTTCATTCCCTTCTTTTAAAACATCCAAACGATGAAACAAGAAAGATTCCATTCCTTTCTTTTCTGTTCATTATGCTCATTCCATTCCATTTATTATACTCATTCCATTCCATTCCATTCTATTATTCATTTCCTTTCTTTTCCGTTCCGTTCCGTTCCATTTTGACAAGAAACTTTCTAGACAAACAAGGCTCGAATGCCATGTTGAAAATTGAAATAGTCCAAGAAGCTTAGGCTGTTAGGAAGTAGGCCAACAATATAACTCATGCACAGGCTAATAATGATCTATATTCTTGTGATGAGTATGAGCATTAAGTAGAATTGGATACTAGTAGACCTGGAGAACATTTGAGATGAGCTGCTAATCTTTCCTTCATTTTATTATCTTCTATTCTTTGATATCTGCTTAATCCTTCTCTAGACTCTAGACCAAGATTTTTGCTGAGATCAGTGGCTCCATTTTTTTTTTTTTTTTTGAGTAAGAGAAATTTTATTAATGATGAAAGAGGATGTTACTCTAGTACATAAGAAGTATACAAGATATCCACTTAACAATGTAACATATAACCCTATTCCAGTTTTAGCTGTTGTGCCTCATTAGCTCNGGGGGGGGGGGGGGGGGGGGGGGTTGGTTTTGTTCCTTTAGATGAAGTGAAAAGTTGTTCAGTCAGAAATGTGATTATTTTCCAGAGGTCGTCATTATCTGCTTTTTTTGTTTGCCAAGTAGCTGTTATAATTTGAAGCTTACGTAGGAAGTATCTTCTCACCCAAGTGACCGATGTGCAGCACATTGACCTCGTTTTTTTATTTTACCCAACTATTACCTGGATTATAACAGCATCCTTTCCAATCTATGTAGTTGATTCTTGTTCATTTAACATTTTTGCTTTCTTAAGACTCTGTTTGCCCTTTGGCATTGTCTATTTTCTAGGAAATGTTTGTCTCCTTTTTTCTGCAAAACTCTTGTTTCAAACAATACGAATGAATAGACTATATCGCCACAGGAGAGTTTGTTGGGCACAGACTGGAGGAGTATTAAAGGACAAGTATTGGCATCTGGTAGCAATATCATGCAGTCTTCTCGAAAGCAATTCATGGAGTCAACAAGCTTGAGTGATTCTAAAAGTACCGAAGCATCCACAAGTATTTCTATGGATGAACTTAGTGCTGTTGATTCTGCCATCGTGCCTTCCACTTCCAGAGCAGTAGAGGCAAGACTTTTAACTATTTTTATGAATCTATGCACTTGGAGGGCGGTATTTTTTTTAAAAAATATATTAGTAACTTTTATCTTTTTGAAAATTAAGGCCAGTCAAATATTTTTCATTTATTTGATTCTGTTCCAGCATGTATCTTGTTAAATCCTATTAGTTTCAGGAAATTGCAAAGACGATGTCCAATTTTATCAGTAGGTGGGATTTATTTCCAAATTTATCCTGATATTGACATTGTAACTTGGTTACAGATGGAGTATCCAAGACATCCATCTGCAGCATCTTCTACATTGGTAGAATTGACAACTCGGCTTGATTTCTTCAAAGAAAGACGTTCTCAGCTCATGGAACAGCTCCACAACCTTGATTTGAACTATGGTACGTCTTCACAAGACCTTGTCTATAGACCATCGTCCCCACCATGGAATTGACTGACTGGAGATGATGCTTCATTGACCGTGTTCAGAAGAGTCTTGCCTGACTTCTTATTGTATATTCTTCTACCCGATTACGTGTATCTTTATCCTCTAGTCCAACGTAGTTTTGTTTAATATTCTGTGTTTCATATGAAAGTTTTCTCTCTTGATTTTCCTTAGTGTTGTTGGATTTTGGATGAGAAATTCTTTTCCATTTGTTCTTGGGGTTTGTTCTTTCTCCCTTTTCTTTTATTTATTTTGGGTCATAAACAATGTAAGGAAGCATTCTGTGTCTTGTCAATAGTAAGTGGAGGTATGTTGTTGAACTGACACATTTATAGTGAACTACTTTTTTCGTGTTTGAGAAGTTTTTCTTGTGCTTTATATTGACTCTTTGTAAATTGGATTATTAGTTGAAAACCATTTTTGAAAGTGAAATGAGGGGTAGGAAGAAATTTCAAGCACGGGGCCAATAATCAGCACGTCCATAACTATTTAAAAAGAGAAATTTGCGGTGTTTGATTGTGGAATTCTTCCTATTTTTCTCACTTTTTTTCTGTTAAACCGCTGGAATTGTGATATTTTTCCACTTGTGTTAATCCTAAGTTGACAATTTTCTCCGTTGCCGAATCCGAAAATTAAATCCAAGTCTCTGAAATGTTCAAAGTAGGGTCTTGTCCTCTTTAATGGGTAAAGAAATTTTCTAAACTATTACTATTGATATGAACGAAAAGTTGGGGGAAGAAAAAAAGAGCAATGGCTCTTTTTGTTTTATTTTTGGGAAATAATAAATTAATGTCCTGAAAAGTGCAGTTAGAAGAGCTCGTTGATTCACAGCGTTGCACCTCATTTCATATCATATTATCTTATTATTATAATTTTACCAAACTCTTACATAAATAATAAACAATTTAATTTTTTAAAATTTTAAATCAATTTTTTCAAATTCTAATATAATAATAATATTATAATAATATTTTATTTAACTTTCATCTGAAACTATCTTATTTCCAAATCTAAATGAGCCCGTGTGTAATAACCTCTTCTTATTTTAATTTATTTTTCATTTTTTCATAATTGTTTTTCTCATATAATCTGTAAATATAGGTGTTTTTAAAGTTTTTATTTGAAAATTCATTTGATGTTATGATATTAAGTGTCTAAAATATTATAAATTCTATTGAGACAATTTTCCATCGGCCTAAAACCATGGTAACCTTCCCCTTAGCACCTACAAGCAAGGAAAAAGACATTGGGTGATCTAAGTAGGAGATGCCTTAGATGACCCCGTTAGAAGTGCTACAAGTGAATAATCCTCAAAGTGTCTGAGAGTTTTATGTCTTACCAAGAGTTATTATGGTAGACAAACTGTATTTTGTATTGGACGCTTCCTAACACTTGATTGATGATGCATTTAATGTAGGTCGTTTCGTTAGATGCATTTACTGTTGGACGTGCGTTGGGTTTCAGCGTTATTATTGTCAGGATAATCATGACACATTACAGATTATTCTTTATTTATTACGCTCTTTACATTGAGTCTAATTGCTTATCCCATAATCTTTATCTTTATTCTTAAAGATCATCCTTTCCTGGTGAGGTCCTTGTCCTTGGCTTTTGTCTTGCCACTTCTTTCTCATGGGCTCTCATCCTTCAGCCTTCGTCTTGCCACTTTCTTTTGGTAGGGCTTTCGTCCTAGACTTTCATTTGACCTTTCTTTCTAGTGAGCTCTTTGCTTGTAGGCTCCTCTTGCCTTTTGCTCCTAATGGATTTACATGTAGGTGCCAACTAGTGAGTGTCTTTTTGCCCGTATTTTTCTTTCCTTCTCACTCGCCTATTTTAGTTATATATTATCCAATGAATTTCATTTTATGTGTATATTTATAGTATTCTAAGTTTTAAAACTTAAACAAAGAAATCCTAATTCACCATATAACATATTCAATAATTTTATATTTTGGTAGGAAAGATTAATGGAAGAACAAGAATCCTAAATGCTCAATATGAGTTAGCTCTATAAGTGATGGACATCGCATGTTTTGAAAATGTTAGGAAATCATTTTATATTCATCTAATAATTATAAATATCATTATTAGATATCTTCTTATCGTGTTCTCTTTCTTTTCCAACTCTATTAAAAGTTTTTTAGATTAAAAAAAATCAATCTAATTGGTTAAATAAGTTCCCTAAATATATATATTTATATATGGAGAAATATTTGTGGTTCCCAAGATTCAATTGAGAAAAATACATCCTATATTTTTTTACAAGGATATTCATTAATTTTATCCCTAAAAAATATTTCTATTTTTATCAATTGTTTTTCCGTTTCTATCTTTATCTCATTTGAGATTTTCAAGTTCTGGTTGAGAATTTGATTTTCGAAAATTAAGGAACATTAAATAAAATTCAATTCATATTGAAAAAAAAGGAAAAAAAAAAGAAAAGGATTTTAATGACTCCAAGTTCCCACAAGATCAAGAATTTCCAATATAAAAAATAAGAAAATGCTGGGCACAAAAAACAAAAAAACAAATCTAAAAGGGATAGGAAAATGGAAAAGACGGCCAGAAGAAACGGCGTCGTCTCCGGCATATGGCAGAAACGAGAGAAGAAACTGGGTAGAAACTAGAATCTCTCGTCAAAACTCCTAACCTCATCCCCCCCTATTGCTTTGTACCTAAAATTAGATTTGTCTCTCTCCCACAGAAGCCAAACCCTAACAAAGATTTTCCTATTTTTCTTCACTACAAGATGCTTTGATCGACATACCACGCGCGGTGGATCAGATTCGCGAGGTCTGTACTTTTTTATTATTATTTTTTTCTTATTGTTTTGGATTCAGATAATTGTGTTATTTTTCGACCTGATTGATCCAATTCTCGCATAATTTTTGGCCGCATGGATCTGGGTTATTTCTCTTCCTTTCATTTTTATTTTCTTATTATGTATTTTTTTGGGGAAAATCGTCGACTTTTAAATCAACGAGCGTTTCTTGTATTTATGGAATTATTTTCCTACTTATCTCTGTGTTTAGATGCCTATAAAATTAACTTAACGAAAAGCGAGATTATCTTATCAGGGTTGGAGGTCGTAATTTATGTTCTGTTTTATTTATGGGTATCAGAATCATCCTATCCGGGTTCTGGTAACAAAAAGTTGAATTCTAGGAGTTTCTATTTATGTTGCTTTTCTTTCCCAACATTGTATCGGCAGCCGGTGGGTTTGTGCAAAATGTTTGACGAAGATATTTGCAGGTTGGGAGGTTACCTTTCATGCTAAATGTGGGGTTTTATCTTTATTGATTTTTATTTTTAAGTTTTCTTATCACTGGGGTTGTTGGGTTGAGAATAAACGAGCAAAAATCTATGGTGCTGTTTTGGTCATGCATTCATGCTGCTACAAGAGTCCTTTGGCTGCTTTTTACATATTTGGCTTTGTTATTGCCGTACAAGTGTCTGTTATTTGGCTTTAGAAGGAGCAATGCACAGAAAAAACTCATGGTCTAGAGGTGTGCTCTCTGCAAGAATATCAAGTTGCAAGCTAGATACTAGTGAGTGTGTTATCTTTTTGCTTGGGTTTTCAAATTGATGTGTGTTTTTGTAGATCTTCTGCTGATTAATCCTGTTTGAAGTTGGGCAAGCATATTAAATGGATGATGATTGAACAGATGGATAAAATGTCTGCTCCTTCATCTAGGGAGCGTGCTCAACACCTTTATGAGAAGGTATGTCCTTTTTCCCTCATTAAAATTGAGGTTTTTCTGTTCTGGGTATGGGGCTTGGGTTATCTTTTCAATCCTTAACTAATTTGTGCTGGTAAAAATATTGCTGGATTTTCCATGTACAGGACTCTCTCTCTCTCTCCTCTCTGTTTGCACAATTTATCTTTCCTTTAAGAAGATAATATTTGTACTTTATGCAGAACATAGAGCTTGAGAATAGGCGTCGGAGGTCAGCCCAGGCACGCATCCCATCTGATCCAAACGCTTGGCAACAGATGCGTGAGAATTATGAAGCGATACTTCTTGAGGATCATGCTTTCTCTGAGCAGCACAGCATTGAATATGCTCTATGGCAGTTACATTACAGGCGAATTGAGGAGTTGAGAGCACACTTCAGTGCTGCTCTAACGTCTGTAGGCTCAAACGCATCTCAAGGTGTGAAAGGCCCTGGTCGACCTGATAGAGTTACAAAAATAAGACTCCAATTTAAAAATTTTCTTTCAGAAGCAACTGGGTTTTACCATGAGCTCATATTAAAAATCCGAGCTAAGTATGGCCTTCCACTGGGTTATTTCTCTGAGGATTCAGATAATCGAATTGTTACAGATAAAGATGGGAAGAAATCTGCTGAAATGAAAAAAGGTCTGATATCTTGTCATCGTTGTTTGATATACTTGGGTGACCTTGCTCGTTATAAAGGATTATATGGGGAGGGTGACTCCAAAAGCCGGGAGTATACGGCAGCGTCAAGTTACTACTTGCAAGCTGCATCTCTTTTGCCATCGAGTGGGAATCCCCATCATCAGGTTTTCCCCTTTATGTTAACTCTGCTACTATTTATCCTAATTGCATTTTTCAGGACTTTATAGCACTTTTCTCTTTTGCTGGATGAGTGAATAATATATGCTCCTTGTATACAGTGATAACTCCCTTCTTATTAATAAAATTTATCTATCTTGTAAAAGAACTATTTTTTTATCGGTTATCTTGTAATAAAACTTTTGATCCTAATATATTCCCTGTTTAGTCCGTGTTTGTATGTTTTATTGTGATCTTGATCTTTCACCGTGACATTCTCTGATCTTTGTGACAGCTTGCTATCTTGGCTTCATATTCGGGGGATGAGCTGGTGGCTGTGTATCGATATTTTCGGAGTCTGGCAGTAGATAGTCCCTTTTCAACTGCGAGGGATAATTTGATTGTTGCATTTGAGAAGGTATAGTGTTCGAACTGATTGGTTTATAAAATATATATTAAATATATATTATTTACCTGAGTTGTTGCTGTTTTGCAAAAATGTTATAGCATGTCTAGAGTTATAGCCTTCTGTGTTGTTTTATCATCAGAATCATTATTTTTCTGTTAAGTATTTGTTTGGTTTGAGGAGTTAACAGGTAGCCCTTGTGCATCCTTCATCTCATTCATTAGTTTCTAGATTACTAAACTGAATTTGTATGTTAAATGCTTCTCTTATATTGAAAGTCTAAAGGCTTACTGCATTTTGAGTAAGAGTGGAAACTAGGCTATTGTTGTTTTCAGTTGGAAGTTCTTTAACAGGTGAACCGCATAATATCAGTTAGATAACTATGAGCATACTTATGAGTTTGGAATCTAATTTACTTTCTTGATTTAAAGGCAAGCCACTCATTCTAAAACTTGATATTAGATAGTCTGCGTTAAAATACAACTCGAGTCAACTCAAAGAGAGGCTTAACCTTAACTAAATGGGGTTGGCTACATGGATCGTTTTAACACCAGATAAGATCCATTTTCATCAGATATGACACTAGAATATGATATGACCTGATTGTTTGAACGATGTGAATGTGATCTTTCAGCATCACTGCTTCTGAACTTCTAAATGAAAAAGTTAATTAGAAGTAATCTATTAGGTTTGGAGAATATGCTTCTGTTGCAGTGCTAATTAATCAAAGTCCATGCCCTGTCTGAATTTTTTTTGGATGTCCTCGCATGAAATAAAATAACCAGCAGAATTGTTATTGCTGCTTAAATACTGTTTGCTGATGGTTAAATGAATTGTTTGACGACATTCACTGAAGTTGACCACACTGTACTCTCAAGCAATGCATGTTTAGTTATATTTTTGCCAGAATAAAAGCTATTTGTATTTTTATGCTTCTGTCTCAAGTCATGAGCTTTGATCCCATAAGAAATCTCCTTTAGTAACTGGCTTAAAGCTGTTTATTAGAACTCTCTTTCTTTGGGCCAAAGCTGTAGATTTCAATGGCCTTGATTTTCATGCTTTTCTTTTTTCTATTTATTCCCCCTAAATAGGTGTAATCTCTTGTATACTACCTGTGTACTTGGGCTTTTCCTATTCGTATTAATATAATATAATCGTTTACCTATAAAAAAAAAGCATCTGGCTTAATATATGCTTCTCTTTCTTTTTCTTTTTCCCTTTCATTCCTGGCAGAATCGTCAAAGTTACTCTCAACTACCAGAGGATGTTAAAGCTTCTGCAATCAAGGAGTCACCTGTGCGGATGACTGGCAAGGTAAGAGGGAAAGGTGATGTGAAACCTGCACCAAAAGATACCAACTCAGAAGGCAGCCAGGTAAAGGAGAGAACATCCACCGTGCCTGAGACATGTAAATCCTTTTGTATTCGATTTGTTCGTCTAAACGGCATTCTTTTCACACGCACAAGGTATTTTACCTGGAACCCCTACTAAATTTGGTTATATCTAGACCAAGCATTGTGTACTGACTCTCTCTCCCCTTCTCACCCCTCCCCCCTTCTGTGGTATTTTGTCTTTATATTTCTAGCCTGGAGACATTTGCAGAAGTTCTCTATTTGGTCAGCAGTGGTTTACGTGAGCTCCTGTCTTCTGGGCCACAGGAAGAGCTGAATTTTGGTGCTGATGCTCTTGAGAATGAACTTCTCATTGTTAGACTTGTCTCCATTCTTGTATACACAGTTCATAATGTGAGAAGGGAGACTGAAGGTCAGACATATTCAGAAATTGTACAGCGTGCTGTTCTACTTCAGAATGCATTTAATGCAGTTTTTGAGTTGATGGGACACATATTGGAGAGATGTGTGCATCTGCATGATCCTTCTTCAAGTTATCTCTTACCTGGAATTCTGGTATTTGTTGAATGGTTGGCATGTTTCCCAGATGTTTTGACAGGCAGTGATACAGATGAAAAACAGGAAACTGTTAGATCAAGATTTTGGAACAATTGCATATCTTTCTTGAATAAGCTCTTGTTGAATGAGCCGATTGATGATGATGAAGGTGTGACTTGCTTTAATAACATAAGCAGGTATGAAGAAGGTGACACTGAGAACCGACTTGCTTTGCGGGAGGACTTTGAGTTAAGAGGATTCTTGCCGCTACTTCCTGCACAAACCATTTTGGATTTTTCAAGGAAGCACTCCTTTGGAGGTGATGGCAATAAGGAAAAGAAGGCTCGTGTTAGAAGGATTCTAGCAGCGGGGAAAGCTCTAGCAAATGTGGTTAGAGTCAATCAAGAACCAATGCGTTTTGATTCGAAGGTCAAGAAATTTGTTATCGGTGTTGAGCCCCAAATCTCAGATGATTGCATGTTTGCTACAACCTATGCGAGCATGCCTCCTACAGATGGTATAATGTATGAAAAACAGACTGAGAAAACAAAAAAATTGGATGTTCTACAGCCAAATCCTGAGCTACACATGGGAGGGGAAGAGGAGGATGAAGTAATAGTTTTTAAGCCTACAGTGGCTGAGAGGCGAACTGATGTGATTGGTTTGGAATGGCCCCCATATGAGGGCCTGGAGCCTGGTCTAAATGCTTCTGCAGGTCTGAAATTTCTTGGCAGTTCTGTTTCAGCCCCTCTAGGTAATCTCCAGCAGCAGATTGCCCTTGAGGCGGGTTCACAAGTGCCTGCATCTGTTGGTAATATGGCTCCCCCGCATCTCCAACCAATTCAATCTTATGCTTCAAAGTGGTCAGTGGAAGAGGAAGCTCTTCTTGCTAACAGCTTGAAAGGTCTAAGGTTGCTGGAGAATGGAAATCTAATGAAATCTGAGCATCAAGATATTGGCATATTTACTCCTGTCCTTTCAGCTTCCATCCAGCAAGCTGTCCGTGCTACTGGCGGTATGCCATACAGTCACACAAAAGCTCCAGAAGCTGGGATATCCAAAATTGATGCTTTTGCATATTCAGGGGCTATTTCTGAGAACTTTGCTTTGAAAACATCAGCAGCATCGCCTGCAGGTATGAAAAAAAGTCCAGTTAGTCGGCCTGTTAGGCACCTTGGGCCTCCACCTGGTTTTAGCCCTGTTTACTCTAAACAAGTGAATGAGCCTTCTTCTAGTTCAGAGTTAGTGAGTGAGATTCCAATAATAGATGATTATAGCTGGTTGGATGGATATCAGTTGCCATCATCAACCAAAGGCAGTGGGACAAATGGTTCCATGAATTACCCATCCTATTCAAACCCCCAACACATTGGTATCAGCAATGGCTCAAGTGGGACTGTCAGCTTTCCATTTCCTGGAAAACAAGTTCCAATTATGCCATTCCCAGTGGAAAGACAAAAAGGCTGGCAAGAACACCAGATGCTTGAACATCCAAATCTATACCATGAACAGCAGTTACAGCAACAGCATCAACTCATCAATGGAAATCAGCATTTTATTCCACTGCCTGAGCAGTATCAAGGACAGTCCCTCTGGACAGGTCGTTCCTTCGTGTGATGTCTGCACGAGAGTATCTGCGGTAAGACCAAGTTCTCTGTACTTGAAGTT
>QEOT01005217.1:128863-223981 GCA_003123785.1 Pterocarya stenoptera | reverse complement strand
TTGCTTTATTAGTAGTGTTATTTCTTTTGTTATTACAATAAGTTATTGATTATTCTAATTAGAAACTTGTTCTGATCTGACAAACTACCATTCCCCAGGTCCTTGGGAATGATTCTGGTGAATGTACTGCATCCTTTTGCTACCAAATTTAAACTCCAACTTTGTAGCCTTGTCAATGTTGAATTAGTGTTGGAGCCTGGGTGGCATTGGCTTTATTGCAGGCACTTGCTACTACGCGAGTGAGTATTTATCTAATTACAAGCACTGTGTGTGTGAATGATTTTTTTTTTCCTCTTTTATTTTATTTTATTTTTTTTTGGGGGGGGGTGGTGTGTTGTAGGATTTTGGTCTCTTTCCTGTTCCTTCTCTTCCATCCATAACTCTGGGTTATTTTATAAGAAAAATAAAATATTTTTTTTATATGTATTAACAAGTAAAATATAATATATTGAATCCAATGAATAGGCGTAACCCAAGCACACGAGGTATACAAGAAAAAACCCTAGTTAAGAGTTGGGAGCTAGAAATAGATACAAGAAATTCATGGAAGCTAACACCACTGAAATCAATAACAGTAGCCCATAAAGGTACTGAAAAAGAATCATGAGTTCTTTTAAAGAGTATTCCTGATCTTCAAAGCTCTAATCGTTCCTCTCAAAAAACAATGCACCGCATAAGACACAAACAAGGGAACCTTCTTCTGCACAGCTGTAATTTGGGGATTACCCGGAAGACCTCTCCAGCTGGCAAGGGGATCCACCACCTTCTTGGGCATTACCCAGTCAAGTCTGGTCCTGCCAAAAATATCATCCCATATGGCCCTGGCCAACTCTCAATGAAATAAGAAGTGGTCTGTAGTTTCACCACTATTTTTCATATACAACACCAATCAATAAAAAGAAAATCCGACTTATCTTCAGGTTATCTATGGTCAGGATTTTTTCAGGAGAACCAGTTCGACCAAAGAACAAGTGGGCCTCAATTCCCAATTGGCAATTACAAACGAGAACAAGTGAATTAACCATTGAGCTGGTTGTTATTTAGTATTTAGTATAATTAGTTATAATCGGATTAGCTTTTCCTGTGTGACTTGCAGTACCTTGCTATGGTTTTTTGTTGGGTTCGTTTTGTCTGGTTCAGAGCTTTCCACTCTGAATCTCATACTCTGTGGATGGATGCAAGAAATTAAATTTCAGTTAAAACAACCAAAATAATCGGTTTTCATTCATTTAGGACTGAGTTTAATGTGAAGATGTTTCTTGGTTTTTATATATGCAATAGTTCAGCCAACTTGAGCCTCTTTCTTCTTTGGCAATATTACACATAGTCAGCACTGACTGGTATGGATGACAACCTGTTTTCCTACTGTATGACACTGAAAGGCGCCTTTATCTCTTCCCTCTGTTGTCCACTGTCCACCGTCTGGTGTATATATACTGAAAGTCATTTCACTCAGCATTTCTTTTACTTGAACTTATAGTGTAGTTTCTCTGGATTCATTACTTTTGTTCAATTTTCTTTGTTATGGGGTGTGTTGTATTATCTGCACTTTGATTTTGTTCTCTTGTTACAGATTTCGTCAAGCACTCCAGCCTGGAGGAAGAGAAATATGGAAACATCTTCTATGATTTGAAGTTCGTAAGAAGTAAATGCCTTGTCTGGCTACTTGGGATGGGTAAAACGTGTTAATAAGATCATCTGTTGGTTTTGGGCCTTATGTCTTAGACAATTGGTGGAATAAAGATGTGCTCCCCCATTTAACTCAACTGTTAGACAGTCTAGCTGTCGAAATTGCTGATACGGTCTTAGACTGGTGGCAGATAAAATTATATAATGCTACTCGACGAGTTCTTTGCTACGAAGGAAGCTTAGAGGAGCTCCAGTTGGGAAGGTCGCTGGTTGTGGTCTGGGGTATCAGCAAGTTGGACAGTGTGATATGATATAAGATATCATGAAGATAGTATTTGGGGGTCGTTGCCTCTGGATCAAAGACTTTGTTATGTTGTTATTATGCTCTCTTTGAGTTATTATTAGAATGTATGGGCGAGTATGTGATAGGCGATATACAATAGCATTTTGGTTCTGAAAAGTCGGGCTCGACTCGAACTTTTTTACGATGAAATAATCTGTGGAATATGCACAAACTATGTTGAATTTCGGATTGTATCCTAGATCAGAATTGGCTTATCTATCCCTAGTTTCAATTGCCTCAATTTCTATGTATAATTGTGGCCTTAATAAACAAAAATGGAGTAAATTAGTGTATGAATGTTTTTACCTTGCTTTCCAATGTTGCAATTTGAGTTAATAGCAGCTATTGGTTTTAATGTTACCTAATAAATACATCTCTCAGCAAGATTACCGTCTAATTTTCATTTTCTTCCAAAAAATTGCAATGAAAAATCAGTAGGAAAATGGTTACAATGTCAATTATCCGTCTGATATTAGTTAGACCAGTGAAAGATGAAAATACAAGAGGAAAGAAGGTACGATTGTCATAATTTTTCGGTTTCAAAACATGGTTTGGACGTCTTTAGGACATCTTCAATTCTCTATAATCAGATCGAGTCAGGAAGAAACGTCGTGCCCTTTCGTTGAATAGAAAATTGAATGGGAAACCAGATTAGCTCCAATTTCATGGGAAAACTCAGAAGTGGGGTTGAAAAAGGGGGAAAAAAACACACGAGAAAATGACACATTTCGTTGAAAAAGATGGTGTGTTTGGTGAAAACGAATTATGGTTGACAGCTACTTTTAAGCAATATGTTAAGTTATCATATTATAAATAATTTCATAGGTAAAGTGTTTGAAATAAAAGTAAATTAAAAGCACGATACATCATGATTAAGGATGACAAAATTAAAGATGAAAAACAACATTTCGTTATATAAATAGATAAAAGTTTTAAGTAAATTTTGAATCAGTTAAATATACATGCATAGGCGCCAAGTTCGACTAAAAAATATAAAGCAAAATGCATATAAAAGATTTGGGGACGTAGTGACACAATATTGAAGGTTATAAATCTAGGGGTGGCAATTTGTGCTCATACCGTGTCAAAGTCATGAACATTCGACTATTGTCAACTCGTTAAGCTAAATATGTCAAACTTCCAAACACTAACCTGACCTATTTAGATAATGAGTTGTGTCGTGTCATCCATTTTGACCCGTTTAATAATTAATTAAAAATATGTCAATACAATACAACTAATTAAACTTGTTTCAAGTCAATGAGTCAAACTAACACACATAATCTATTTGACCTAATTAACATAATTTCACATAAAAGTTAAAATCTATATTTATTAGTAGCCACAATATCTTTTTTAAAAATAAGACTACTTGTTAACAAAAAATATCAATATTTTTAAAATTTTAACACATAATAAAACCAATATTACAAATACTACAATAACAAATATAAACACAGGTCTATAATTACAATCTCAATAATAAAAACATAAACATACTTAGAAATACTAATATTATAACTCAACAATAATAAAATTGTGATTTTCAAATAATATCTAAATAGGTCAAAACGAATTGATTTGGCTCTTTTAGGATTAAGCAGGTTGACTCATTTAAAAATCATACTTTAACGGGTCAACTCGTTTTGACCGGAATCCATTAACATCAAATCCGAACCTGCTAATTTCGTGTTGTGTCAATATTACCACTTCTAGTTAAATATTAAAATACAGAGAATATACCCGTTAAAAAATACTGGTATATACCTATTGAGAGTAAATGGTATATTTTAGATACCACTAATGCATATACGAACCAATTAAAGTGTGTGTATATCACATTTGTTGATCTGAATATACAAGTGATGATGGGTATAGCTTTAGTTATAAATATATACAAGTAGTGCATGGAACAAAGCTGTCAAGTTAGTCTATTAATCTTAAAACCCCTCCATTTTAAAATTAGGTGTGAATCCAACCTCGTCTGAACATGAAGAAAACAGAGTGCAGTTCAGATCATTCATGATTTTGGAAGCTGAAGGCCGCTTGGATCGAGTTGGGATCCCAATCAGAGGGCTGTTTAATATATATAGAAATGGTCGCAGTCGGCATTCCTTAAGGGAAACATGTGCCTTTCATTTTTGTTGACGTTGACATTCAAAATTGACTTTCTTGTGGTGATTACCGGAAGCTAATCTTCAAACCATTGCATAGAATTAAGGTCACAATCCACCTTTATTCCCCCCCTCTCTTTCCTTTTCCTACTGTTCATCTTTAATTTCTCTTCAAAGCGTTTTAGAGAGACCAGGCATTGAAAATGCATGGATTTTGTAAAATGATGCTCACAACTTTTCATGAGTAGGTTATGTACAAATTCACAAATGATGACTCCTATTTTTTTCTCAAAGTGGTGGTAGATTCTATTGATTGGAAAAAAAGAAAAAAGAAAAAAGAAAAAGATATTAATCACTTTTGTTGGCTTTTTCTTTAAAGCAAAAATATATATATTAATGGGTGTATTATGATATTCTTGAAAGTGTAAAACATAAATAAATGTTGAGGATGCCTTTTTGTAGAAAGCATTGAAATTGGGGTCCCAAATGTCCTAGCTAGTCATATTAATATATGTTCTTTTAAGGCTTACCTACTGCATTATTGAAAACTCACTTTTTCCTTAAGAGTAATGATACTTTTGACTCTTTATTTTGATAATTTATTTTGACACTTCATATATTTTAATTTTTATTATTTATTTAAGAGTCAAGGAAGTGACTATTAATATATTAATATTTTTTTATTTTTTTTAAAAATACTTTAAAATAATAAAAAAATTATGAATAAAAAAATTAGAAAAAAATGAAAAGCTGATTTTATCTTAACGGTAACTTACAGCGGACATATATGGGCGGCAGAGTAGCACCGTTCTTTCCCTTAAGAGTGGTGCTACATCCCCGCTGGGGCTCCCGCTGGGGGTGTTGCAGCACATTTGTTACGTGTTTTTAAGTTTTTTTTTTATATAATTTTTTTAATAATTTTAAATATTTTAAAAAAAATAAAAAAATTCATAATATTATTAAAAAATACTTTCTTAATCATGAAGTAAAATTACTTCATGATTAAGAAAGTATTTTTTTATAATTTTTTATTTTACTTCATAATTAAGAAATTATTTTTTAATAATATTATGAATTTTTTTTATTTTTTTTAAAATATTTAAAATTATTAAAAAAATTATATAAAAAAAAAAAACTTAAAAACACATATAAAAATGTGCTGAACACCCCCAGCGGAACTCCCAGCGGGAGCCCCAGCGGGGGATGTATCATTTTCCTTCCCTTAATGCACTATGGGAGATGCTAGGCATGCCTAGGGAAGCTACCGAAAGTCCTCACTAAATGTGTGATTTCTTTTTTTCTTTTTTTAATTTTTTAAACCCCTTAAAGAATTAAAAAAATCACAAACTCATTAAAAAAATACTTCCTTAATCATTAAGTAAAAAAAAAAATCTGTACAAAAAGTCGGTGAGCATCTTCGGTAGAAGTAGTGTTTTGCATGCACTAAACATTCATTTTATTTTTAATTATTTAAACTTTTATTTGGCACCATTACACATTCCTCACAAATAAGAAATATTCTAATTTCTTAATTTAAAGAATTGTTTCATTCACAAATCAGTGTGAAAATACATATTTTATATCTCTAACATGGTAGGATTTGGATTATAAGGAAAAGTTTAAAACTAAATATCTTTTTACAAATTAAGAATATCAAATTCTTATTATGTTCGTAGTGTGAAAAGTATCATGTACTCTACATATACTAACTTGCAAAGATCATTTTTCTAATTTAAAACGATTCATATTGTTATAATTTATTAGGTATAAAACAGACTTTATTTTTCATGAACTTATTATATAATAATTGAAAATCATACCATTTAAATTTAAAAAAAAAAATCCCTAGGATTCCATCAATTCCAGATTACTAATCTCAAGTCGTAAAATCGAGGCCTTAAAAATAAAGTAAAAAACACAAACTTTCAATATTTAGGTCTTAAATAGTTTAAGATATAAATATATTCGAAAATAAAATAAAAATATCTATTATGGGATAAAAATAAAATATTTAAAAAAAAAATAGATTAACAGATCCGAATCCAACTTAGATGGTAGGATCATGATCAGCATAATTAATAGATACATTTAATTTATTAATCTGATATTTATAGTCAGATTTAAACCTAAAGAGCATTGCTACATCTATATGCAGCACGAGACCCATCCCGATAAAAATAAAAATATTTTTTATTTAAAAAAAATCATAATATTAATAAAAAATACTTAATTAATCACTAAATTAAAAATAAAAAAATAAATAAATGTCGGTACCGAACATTCGGTGGATGTAGCATTTTTGAAACCTAAAATATATCAGGCCCTCAATCTCACACGCAAGTTTGTATGTAAATGGTGACGGTAAATGCCATCGCAGTCACGGAATCGCGACAACACGAAAATCGCAACAAAACAACCGCAACGTCCCCACGACCGTCAAAGTCGCCTTTATAGGCAGCTACTGCAGCAGCTCACAGGCGCCACAACAGATTCTCACGAGCTTTCCCTCGTGCTTCGCTATAACCAGACACCTATAGGCTATACTCTATCTCTGTAGATTTCTCTCTCTTCATCGACTTCAGGATGAGATCAGCTTCGCCAACAATGGCCGTCACAGAGTTCTTCTGTATGCTCTTCATCTTCCTGGTCTTGCTCCGCCATAACCAAACTCATGCGAGTCCGATAAAAACCATCGTCGTGCTCGTGATGGAGAATCGGTCCTTCGACCACATGCTGGGCTGGATGAAGAAGCTCAACCCCCAAATCAATGGCGTGGACGGCTCTGAATGGAACGCTCTCTCCATCACGGACCCCAACTCGAAGCGCATCTTCTTCGACAACCAGTCACACTACGTGGACCCAGATCCCGGCCACTCCTTCCAGGCCATTCGTGAACAAATCTTTGGCTCCAATGACACCTCCGCCGACCCTGCTCCCATGAACGGCTTTGCTCAGCAGGCCTACTCAATGGACAACACCACCAACATGTCTCGGAGTGTCATGAATGGCTTCCTCCCCGACATGGTTCCTGTGTACAATGCTCTCGTCTCTGAATTTGCGGTATTCGACAGGTATAGATTATGAGAACTGTTGCTGACATGATTTGATCTACTTTTCAATTACATTAAAGTAGATTTAGTGTAATTATTTCCCATAGATTATTATACGTGCCGTAAAACATGTCATAAAAAGCATAGCTTTCAAGCTTCGAAAACTCATCATGTTTCATCATGAGTACCATCCATGTCGGTCGGCCATATTTGAACATAAACTTCACCACCAATCTGAGAACTTATTACTACTCGCTTTCTTGCGCTTTGTTTCTGGGAAATTCAACGATAGAAATTAATCAAAACTGCTGTGAAGGTGATGCATTTTAATTAGGATTGTAAAAAATTAGATCCTTGATCAATCTACACACAAGGATCTAATTTTTTTACCCATGCCAAAAAACAATTTATAATATGATTGATCATTTTGATTAAATATTTATTAGTTGAGAATTATTCATGCCATAATTTCTTTCATATCCATTTCGTTCCAAAAATTCAGAAAAATTGATCCTATATATGAGAGAATTTATTTATTTTCTCAGCTTATTTTTAATCTTATCTCTGAGTTATTTTATGTTTCACGCCGAGAATTTATTTATTCAAAACAGATGGTTTGCTTCCATGCCGAGTTCAACACAGCCAAACCGGCTTTACGTGCACTCGGGGACTTCAGCAGGAGCAACCAGCAACGTTGCGGCGCTTCTGGCAAAAGGCTACCCACAAAGGACCATCTTCCAGGACCTCGATGACGCCGGAATATCCTTCGGAATATACTTCCAAAACGTCCCCACCACTCTGTTTTACAGGAACCTGAGGAAGCTCAAGTACCTGGACAACTTCCACCAGTACGACTTGTCGTTCAAGAAAGACGCCAAGGCCGGGAAGCTCCCGGGCTACGTCGTGGTGGAGCAGCGTTACTTCGACCTCAAAGCGGCACCGGCCAACGACGACCACCCGTCACACGATGTGTATCAGGGGCAGGTGCTCTTGAAGGAAGTGTACGAGACGCTGAGGGCGAGCCCGCAGTGGAACCAGACGCTCTTGGTGATCACGTACGACGAACATGGCGGGTTTTACGATCATGTGCCTACGCCGGTGCGCGGGGTTCCGAGCCCAGACGGTATAGTAGGACCGGAGCCGTTTTACTTTAAGTTTGATCGATTGGGAGTCAGGGTCCCTACCATCGCGGTCTCGCCTTGGATCGAAAAGGCCACTGGTATGAACTCGGTTCTTATCACCATCTGTCTCTCCTTGAATGCTTCAAAACATTGTTTTGTTGCACTAATTAAATATTACAATTATATATATGTACTTGTTTGTTTAAAAAACTCAGAAGGAAGAAAGATTAATTTTAATAATTTAATTAATCGCTTTGATAATTGATATTGATCTTTAAAAATTAAAATTAATGAATGTTTTTAAGGATTATCACTAAAGATTGACATTTTCTTAAAAAATAAACAGATATATATGCAGGAAAAATACTACTTTGTTCATTCATTTTGTCCCCCCATATATTTTTATTTATTTTTTATTTAATAGTTAAGGAAGTTACTATATGTATATTAACATTTTTTTATATATTTTTAAAATATTTTAAAATAAAAAAAATATGAATTAAAAAATTAAAAAAAAATAAAATATTAAATTTAAATTAGCAGTCAGATTAAACAGACTACTCTAAACGGTAGAGTAGCCAGACTCTTTATGCATTTATTCTAAATCCCTTTTTATATTAGGAGATGTCCTGTTATTTTTTAACAGTAGGCAAGCCGGGTCCTCTTTGCATTACTTAAAAGGATCATGCTAGCCGGCCAGTCAGTGTTTATCGCTAGACGTACTGTTAGTTATAATTTTTTTAAAGTTTCTTTTAACATTTTTAATCATTAGGAAAATAAAATAATACATCATTTTATTAATAATAAATTTTTTAATTATTAAATAAAATAAAATAATTAAAAAATTAAATACATAAATGATAAGATTAGACGATAAATTTGAAGAGGTCCAATAACATTTTCATGCTTAAAAATATGAAAAATGCTATTTTGCTCATTTAATTTATCCCTTCATTTTAATATCTCATGTATTTTAACTAGTAGTATAATGATATATTTTTTTTAACATCTCATGCTACTTTACTTAATCTTCTTAACTATTAGTATAATGATATTTTTTTTATATATTTTTTAAAAATATTTTGAAATGATAAAAAAATATAAATAAAAACATTATAAAAAAAAAAAAAAAAGTAAATTTTGACTAGCGGTAAGATGTGCGCCGCTCAATATCTCTATGAACTGCAGACAGGTACGTACCCATAGTTTAAAGGGTGGGACAGGGATTAATAATTTGTCCAGAATTATCATTTTCTTGGTCCTATCCTCTTAGCACCTTTCTTGTCCTAATCTGACTCAAATATCTTCGCTTGGTTGCCTTTATGTCTTGCTTTCAAAAAAAGCAAAAGTCACATCGAAGCTGCCATTTTTCACACTGTTTTTTAAAACAGAAGCTGGTACCCGAAGGCGGAATGGCCAAAGGGAGCTACTTTTTTTCGTTTTTTCTTCCTGTTGTCAATATGCATGGTGTGAAATCCTAGTCAGATTACGAGGGTTCTGTTTTTTTAACCAAAAAAAGCCCTACTCTGCAAGCTTAACAACTAAAGCCAAGTTGCACCTCTCCTTGGCCAACACCAACTGATTATTTCTTTCCTTTTTGAACTTCTATTTTGTTTGCTAGTTTATATAACTTGTGATGATGATGACGTTACAGTTGTTCATGGCCCCAATGGATCACCTTTTCCGACATCAGAATATGAACACTCGTCCATTCCGGCAACAGTGAGGAAGCTTTTCAACCTTTCTTCTCCCTTTCTAACCAAGAGGGATCAATGGGCTGGTACCTTTGAAGGTATTGTCCTAAAAAGGACTGAACCCAGAACAGATTGCCCTGGTTAGTCACACTCGCCCCTATTTTCAGAACCAATAATGCATGGGAAAAAACCAAATTTTTAAGAAAAAACCAAAAACGAAACCCAGAATTTATCTAACACAATGTTTTGTTATGCTATTTGAATAGAGCAACTGCCTACTCCTGTCAAGGTCAGGAATGCTGAGGCTAATGAAAATGCCAAGCTTAGTGAATTCCAGCAAGAGCTATTACAGCTGGCGGCAGTCCTAAAAGGAGATAGTACCCTCACAAGTTACCCAGAAAAGATAGGGAAAGACATGAATGTCAAGCAAGGGACAGAGTATGTTGATGATGCAGTGAAACGCTTCTTTGAGGCTGCGCGTTATGCTAAGAAAATGGGAGTAGATGGAGATCAAATTGTCCAAATGAGGCCCTCCCTCACTACGCGGCCATCAAAATCTTCAAGCAAAAGCCCTTGAGAGAGAGGAGAGAGAGAGAGAGAGAGAGAGAGAGAGAGGGGAGGACTTTAAAAAGGGTAGTGTATCTGGGTAAAAATGTGCAGAACTCTATTGTTTCTCTGGTTCTATACAGATTCAAAGAAAGGGAAATTAAAAAAGGAATAGACAAATGGCTTGTTAAAAGTGCAAATGTTAATAATGCAGTTCCGGTCCGCCTAGATTTTACTTCACAAAGTTGAGCACATATCTAATTAAGCCAAGTCCAAGCGAGCAAGGGGTAGCAGTGACCTTCAAAGTGCTGGTCTTCGGCCAAAATCACATTTTAATTTAGAGAAATTCTATTTCTGATCTAGCATGGAGGACACATCATCCGTGTTGCTGACATGTGAGATTGAAAAGATTTATAGCCAATTCCTACCTTGTTTATAGTGTAAAGAGTATGTCATCCACACAACTTGTTGGTAAAGGGATCCCATCCTATAACCTAATGGTAGAGAATTTAAGCCCTCTTTTGGCAGCTAAAATCTGAATAACGCCTTGCCAAAGACATTTGAGAACGGGCCACCTCAGTGTTTACATTAAACAGTTTCATTCTTGCGTGTATATGTTAACTTTTTCTTTCTTTCTATCATTTTTTTTCCTTTTGGTAAACACTACTCTGTTTCTTTCTTTAGCACAATTTATAGTCCTAGATTCCTAGTAGAATCTGCATAATGAGATGGAGCTTTTAGCATCTTATGCAATGAGTGCTTATAGG
Source organism: Pterocarya stenoptera (assembly GCA_003123785.1). Taxonomy (NCBI): domain Eukaryota; kingdom Viridiplantae; phylum Streptophyta; class Magnoliopsida; order Fagales; family Juglandaceae; genus Pterocarya; species Pterocarya stenoptera. Next base: position 212,717 of record QEOT01005217.1, on the reverse strand, counting down.
ATCCTTGTAACAAGAGGGCCTCAACAGTTTAACCGTCGAGCACCCAATATATTCAAGTACCAACTTACAAATATGAAAAGTTAACTAACAACTTTCATTTGTTCATAAATTATTTCTTCATCAAAGCTGCTGGTTCAAACTAAACCTCATATGGTAAATCTAATGTGTATACAAAAAGAATTTTTGTCCTTAATTTTTATAAGTCAGATTTTTTTTTTTTTCTTGCAAAAAATATATCCCTTGGTTGATTCATCAAGCAACTCCTTTTCTTTACCTATACTCTTTGTTCTGTTATCTATAATTTGTATCGACGATTCTCTCCATGGCACCGCTGATATCGGTACCAATATAAGGATCCATGGGTTTATCATCTTACTTCTGGTCTTGGCCAGTAGTTAATGTGTCCCACCCAGGAATATTTGCTGTAGCCTCATTCACCAATTTTACGAGTCTAACCTGCAAACATGGATAGAGTAGGATCAATGAACTGGAGAGAGAGAGAGAGAGAGAGAGAGAGAGAGATCAGATAAGCTGCATTCAAATCTATGCTGGGCAAAAGAAAACACAATATAAAAGGATAAAGAAACCCGTGGAATTTCACCAAGTACTAAAATACATACGTGGCAGTAGATTTGTAAATTCATCAATGAAACATATTGTTTGATGCTTGTATATTACTAGTGAAATATTAATGCCATAATCAAAGCATTGTATGGAGATTGGCTAGCAAAACCACAATGCCAATATTAGGTATAAAGAAAGGCATTTTCTTTTAAGGAATCTCCCAATCCAGTCCCCAAATAGACGAGCGACTTGGATCCCCTCTGGGTGCTCTTAAGAGTGCCATGTGATACTTGACTCAGGTCTTCACAATTCAGTCCCTAGAATTGACCATGAGGCATATGGATTCCAAAAGATCCACGATACTAGGCTTGGGTCCTACAGAATACCATATGTTGCCTTGCTACATCTGTATGTACATATTATTTCTTATATACTGGTATGAATATATTTAAAAGCAAAAGATGGCTCATATCTCCCAGCTCAGTTACTGCCATAAAGGCAAAGTAGAAAACACAATCCTCGTATCTCCTTCAGACCTTCCTTTTTTTCCAACTAATCAACACCTCAAATACTGTTATCTGCATTACCCAAGAGATCCCAGCAATGTAGAACATCAGTTCCTAGTAATACAGCAATGTATCCACTTTTATACTGTTCTTCCTTCAGAACCATATAGCACATCCCATATATGACGAAACTGAATGAATTGAGATGGTATTTGTAATTATCATCTTTGAATATATATACTGTTATCTGCATGACCCAAGAGATCCAGCAATGGAGAACATCAGTTCCTAGTAATATAGCAATGTATCCACTTTTATACTGTTCTTCCTCTGAGCACATCTCATATATGATGAAACTGAATGAATTGAGATGGTATTTTGTAAATTATCATCTTGAATATATCTACAATTTCTTTATTTTGCCAATCATCTTAAAGGAACCAATAGGGAGAAAAAACATCTTCTCCACCATTCTTGATTTCTAGTGGACCTCTTAGTAGGATTCAAACCCATATGAAGTTTTGACTAACTGGAAGAGAAAAAGAATGAAAGGATCTTGTAGGATTCCCAACAGATTCTTTGATCTCATTTGGAAGCAGAGGATTTTTTTTTTCACACATCTATATCCATGTACTATATAATTTTAAAAGCATGAAATTATACTCTTATGAAGCCACATCATCTACTATCTTATTATATTATTATTCAATTAAAAAATGTCTCCCATAAAGCCACATAATCCTTTAGTTACTTTTATTTGAAATAAGTAGTCCTTTAGTTTTTTAACATGTGACTTTTTGGTTTGGTAAGAAGTTAAAGAGAAAAATGAACCTGAGAAAGAGTAAAAGACATAATAAGTTCATTACTTGATGATGTTGCGGAAAAAAAGGGTTAAAAAATATGAGATTCCCAGCTCTTTCTTTTTTTTTCCTGGTAGAGGTCAATCTAAAACATTTCATATAACTTTAAAAATCCTTTTTTTTATAAGTACATATACTACACTTGATCTAAGGCAGAAGGCCGAGAAAGGTATTCTTTAAAAATCTTAAACATTTAAAACAATGTTAAACAATTAGATAAATGCTATTTCTAATAAAATATCTTACACTTTTCTTGTACATATTGAGGATCTGTCAGATTCTATAAAGCAGCTGAGACATTGAGGAATATCCAAAATCCCAAACAGGAATTTAGGGAATCATTCTATTTAGACCTCCCTTATAGTTGTAATTTCCTAATCTCACTTATAATGTAATCTAAATTATCTGTGTTAGACATATAACAATGTTTAACTAAGATATTTTCCACTTAAAAACAGGTCTTTCATTGTAAGATCATTAACAAAGCAGATGACTAAGCAAATAAAGCTACTTGGAGGCACCTTGGCATGTCAAATACCCTTTCTATGTAAACAAAACGTCGTCCCTATTTAACATATGATTATCACATTTAGCCTCAAACATCTTGCTTTTAGAGAACCTGCCTTTCATCCTTTTTTCATCGACATCACAGACCTTCACCTAATGGCATAGAGAGAAACCATCAGTTCAGTAAGAGTCTATAGCCTCCACAAATCAAAAACTAGTGGAGCTCCCTCATGAATAACATGTCATTTACCCATAGATGCACCCTGCTCAACTTGTAGATGCACCCTGCTCCTCAACTTGCATCCCACTCAAGGTGCATTGGATTGCATTTCATCAAGGGATTGCTTGGTAATTTCTATAAGTAGGACTAACATTAAGGCTGCATCTTGATGCATTTTTGGCAGAATCACCATTTGAGTCTGCATTGATGATTGAAGCTAACGCCCTGAAAGACAAGGCTAGAAGGGACAAGCATGTATCAGAGCTAGTTGGGTTTCAAAATTTGAAAGATGGGATCAGGGACTTGGGTTTTTGATTGACATCTATCAGGTCAATGCTGTTGGATCATCCAACCCTGTCGCCAACGAAGGCCCAGCAGGCATTGGTTTCTTAATGTGTGGAACCATACCTAGTTGTCAGAATGCGGAAAACTGACTGATGTTGGTTAGTTTTGAGTTGCCAACATCAAGGAAATTGGGTTTTGTGGGTCAGATGCTCACCCCAAATTAGATCTGGTTAATAAATGAATAAAGTTACATGCTAAATTCTCGTTCCAAATTAGAGCCTATATGAATACAGTATTGGTTCAAGTTATTAAACTCTATTTTTTCCTAATTTCTAATAACAGGGGTATTTCTATTTGTTTATGAAACTTAATAATTTTTTACGACACTTATAAAAAAATAATTTACAACTTCCAAGATTTTCACTTTCTCATTTCATAGGCAGTAGTACTTAAAAAAACACTCATGGGCAGTAGCAGTGAACATTTTTTTTCATAGGTCAGAGATTTAGGCAAACATAAAACCAGAAGTTTAAGATTTAACTAACAGATAAAAAATAATCATTCTACTGATAGAACAGTTAAATGTTACATTCATCAAAGCAATAAAATTCAGTTATGAAGAATGTATTAAGACACATGGGCTTTAGTATAAGAATCCAGCAACTTAAGCTCAGAATTTTGATATGGTGTAATACATGATCAGTAACTTCAGTTCAAGGAATGTGCTTCTTAAAATCATTATTGCAGGTTTTTAAACGCCAGTGCCATCATAATGATAACTTAAGGGGCAAGTTATATCTAAACATGAAGTTGACAATGGAATACATCCTTGACATAACTGGCTCTAATTTCTAGTTTCTCCAATACTTTAACAGAGAAAAAATTAGTAATGGACTTACCACGCTTTCCGGAACTCCTGGAGGAGGTAAGGAGAGATTTCTTGGTAGAGGACTAGTAAGATATGATCTCTTGTCAAAACGCCATTCCCCTACCTTCCCATATGTTAATTCGCCCTGGATGATTACCAACTTGGAATAAACAACTAAAGGAAAAATGACTAAGTGAACAAGAACTCATTATAAACAATGAATAAATAAAGTTTAAATAACACCTTGCCCATAAACTACTACCATTTTCTTATTGACACCTGTAAACTTTCACACTGCAACTTGAACCCCGGTTATTGTCAGGTTCCCCCCCTCCATCACGTAAAATGGATGGAAAAACACTAGCATCAGGGTCGTTCGTGTTGTATTACATGTTTTTCCATCCGAGTTGATGACTTTATTGAATGGAGGGGGCAAAAAGACATTGAAAATTTGAAACTTCAAACTAGGATTCAAGTTACTCTCATAGGTTAAAAAGTTTCCATGCGTTTGAAAGGAATGGTAGTAACAATTTTTTTTTTTTTGATAAGTAAGAATGGTAGTAACAATTACAATTAAAGAATCAGATATTCTATGATTACCCGATTAGCCAGAGAGAGAGAGAGAGAGAGAGAGAGAGAGCTGCTCACCTTTAAATTATAATCACATCCATAAGTATAATGGATGATGAAATTCTTTCCAACTTCCAGATCCCATGGAGGCTGGAAGCTCACAATGAGGTATGTTAATGCCAATCAATGACTTATCAAAATAGAGAAAAGCAAAAAAAAAAAAAATTGAGAAAAAAAAAATAGAGAATACAAAAATGATCATCAAGCATCATTTATACCTGCAGCATAAAGTCTTTACGAAGAATATGCCTCACGCCATGCAATGCAGATGCTACAGCATATGCATACCTTAAGTTGGAAATAAAAAACAAAAAAACAAAAGGTAACAACGTCACAAGATACATCAGCAATGTTGTGAAAAACACCCCAGTTGAAATGACTTTCAAGTTAAGTTCCGTATCAGTGGATGCAGCCAAAGGGAGTGGTGATGCCCATCCACTAATTAAAACTAATATTAGATCCACTCACATTTCAAGCACCCATCCAAAAGCCTTATCTGTCTCTGGATCATCTTTCATTCTCAACGAAACATTCACCCATGTGGGAGCAATTTCCTCCAGCAATGACTGAAGCACATAATTAATGAACACCATATTATATGGCAATCGCAGTGAATGCAAAAAGGTCTGGTTGATGACAACGCAAGTATAACACTGCTGACTATCAAAAAAATAAAAAAGTATGACACTGCTGACGATGACAAAATATTAGTTTGTTTAGCAACACTACTAGAATTAACTCTTCTTTTTCTTCTACTAAAATTTTGTAATAATATTTTGCACCTTCTTAGGTTTATGAAAACATTCTCTCAATTGCTTCTGAGAATTCAAACAAACATCTTTAAAAATTGCTTAATGAAAATGCAGGGTCAGGTCAGTACACAAGCTAAAATAGTGATAAACAGATTTTACCTTTTTTATAATTACAGGAGAATTGCCAATTGGATCAATATCAGTCACAGGACCATTCCCCTTGGGATAAAATTTCCGAAGTATTTTCTCATGCTCAGTTGGTTTAATGTAGAAAAAAGGATACCCTGCTGGTTGGATTCCATCTGCCAAGTTAGGTAAAGGCTTTAAAAATATATGGTCAGGCTCTGCCATTAGAATATATCTGCATTAACCACAAAATTCAACAGCTTTCAGATTCTCATCCAGTAAAAGAGCAAACAATTTAGAAGAATAGAAGTTTGAAAACTCACTCTTCTTCAATCGTTGCTTTCTCCAGCCATTGCACAAAAGCCCAAGGTCTATTCAGAACAACATAACCCTGGATATGACACTAAATTTGAATAAAAAAACTTCCTATATAGTCAAATAGGATTCCATGATTGCAGAAAATCCAACCTCGATAGAAAATAGAAAAAGAGAAGAAGATCAAAAACCAATAGTGCATAAACTGATATGTACTTGCTTTATACTACCAGTTATGTCAATACTATCTCCCAGTGAAAAGAGAAACTTACCAACCTCTTGAGGTCTAGTGAGTTTATTAGTGTCAGATTGTATTCTAGCATTGATGTTAGTATTTTAGTATTCATTGTAAGCAGCAAAACTGGTATAGGTGCTTAAAACATTATAAAAAAATTCTCCCTTTATTACCACCGAGTACCAGCAATTCATAATCCATTATATCATCCAAGTGACGCGCTAACCTGCCTGTATACTACTAGCAAAGTTTCAAGTAATGGTTTCAATTACTTTTGTTAAATTATAATTTGAACTCTCGGTAACATGCTCACAAAGAAACCCAAGAAAAACCTAATTCTTTTTCCAACTCCCAAAACATCTTAGCCAAGAAAAACCTAAATTAGTAAAGGCCTGGGTCAATTTAATACATGCAAATATGTTTTAAGGCATGAAAACAACTATATCATGGGAAGGGCTATGAAGCCCCATTTCAAATGGATGAGACTGAAACAAACTAGATATTTTGTCTTCTTCCATATAATCTGAAGTTTCTATGAAAGCATAAGGTTATTATGTGACAAAAAAGTCATAAATTCTTGCAATAAACCTTACTATCAAACTCGAAAGACAAGTAGAATATAAAATCAGCCCAAAATCCAACCATCTTTTATTTCTCATTCCAACAACATAGAGCCCAAGAGAAATCCTCTGCTTCATTCTGAAAAGTTAAGAGTCTGCCACTTTTTCATATTTTTATTGGCAATATTAATTGGAGAACAGGTACTAATATACCACCATCATTATGCTCATAATGGGATTTAGATACTTAGAAACACTTATTTTCCTTATCCATATATGAGAACTTTGGAAAGGCTGAAGACACGTTGTGCAAATGTTTCTAAACTTATAGGCATATAGCTTACAAGCTTTACAATTATACACACTTATTTCTCTCCAAAATCTGTTTTCAATGACACAAATGAAGTGATAGACAATTTGTAGCATACAGTACGTTTTTAGTTAGATATTCATGCAAACATTAGAAACAAACTGAGGAAAACTGCTATGTTAATACACACATTTCAAAACTACGTGCTTGGAAAGCCTTTCCGGATTACGCTAGTAAAAAAAAAAAGTCTTCTACTGCTAATAAAAAAAAAGAGTCTTCTAAATTACAATAATGATGATTTGATTAATTTAAAAAAGAAAAGAGAACCGAGATACAGCATTTTTAAGATTCTCACCCGATCCAAGCCCTCTGGAAGAGGATCAACCACAAAAGTAGGAATCTCCTCCATCAACTTGTCTGGACTACCAGTATGCAAAACTCGAGTAAACTTTCCCATGTCAGATCCAGGCATGTCTTTTACCTTCTTATACCAGTAGTACATAATCCGACACTGCCATTGGCTGTAAGGTGTATCGGTTGCTGTAACGGCAACATGATACTTTGAACTCGAATCCTCTGATCTCTTCACCTTCTCAGGTATCCGAATAACAGGATCAAACCAGTCCAATCCATCCACAACCCAACTTCCTGAATTGGAAGCTTTGTTGTGTATTATCATAGTTAACAAGAGTACCGGTGCCAAAAGCACCAAGAGTACAGGATACGCACGTCCCATATTTTTCCTTCCGATCATCTTCAAGTCTTTCTATAGTAACATCAAAATACAAATCCTTAAAAGTCAACTCTTCGCAATTCTTCTATCTACAAGTCTTTGAATACAAAGCCATTAATTCCTTCAAACCCCTTCAAGTTCACAGCTTCAATATACAATGGACATAAAGACCGGCCTTTATTTAAATTCTTAGCGAGTCAATCACAAACCCAGAAAACTGCAAGCAAGAATTCTGCATTACAATTACAAGAAGGTTATGACAAGTCAATGTGATAGACAAAAAAATAAGAATAAACATTGATTCTCAGAGAGAGAGAGAGAAAAATCTGCCTTTTTCCAATGGTTAATAACAATAACAAATAATAAAACAACAGCAAACCATCCCATATTTCCGAAAATCAAGTAAAATGATGAATCATACATACGGAGGAATTCGGACGTCTATCACGTTCACACAACAGATCTGAGACTTTACTTCAAAGAAAAACCAAAAGGGCACACCTAAAAATCTCTTCGGAACAGAAACATAACAGCCATTGAGAGAGAGACAGAGAGACAGAGAAGGAGAGCAATTAAACCAAATAAATGGGATTTCGTTGTAAAACTGGCATATCTTAAAAGCGAAATAAATGTGCAGAAAAGAAAAGGAAGCAATACCAGAACAAAGTGCGCAGAGTTTGGGAGAAATAAATATTTTGGGTCTGGTTGTCAACGCCTACTGGAAAACGCGGAGGTTTGAAATGTTTAGCATTGAATATTCGCAGAATGACTTCAAACTTCAGAGTTCAAAGGTCTTTCCTAGTAATTTGGTGGAAGCTGATGTGGTCGCCAATGATATCATGGAATATACATTAACAGAGTCGGACAGGGCAAGAGGAGCGACCACGACCGCTAGGAGACGGTGCGATAAGGACATCTTGAGGCCTTGGCCTCTGCCTTCTCTCCAAACATTTCTAGCCAATGAATATATATAGACATACATGGCATCCATTTTTTTCTGTTTCTACTTTCTACAGTCTTTTTCTTTTCCTCAAAAGCAATTCACGCGCTTTTGTTCTTATCCGCTCTCATGTATACAAAAAAACAAAATTATACAGTTTCCCTTTTGATTATACCATCTTTGCATCCCAGAAAAAACACGTTTCCTTTTTATGGAATCTTCTTATCGGGTATAAGAAACAACGTAATCCACCCTATTCACCTTTTGTAGCATCCCAATGACCATAATCTTTTTGAAAAACACAGAAAAAAGAAATCCCAATGACCATATTTTCTATTCAGGCGGTGCTATCTATTTAAAGATTAAAGGTGTGTGTTTAGTGGCGCTGAGCTGTACCGAATCAGGCTTTAAGATCCAAAGTTGTATCGAGTCATAATTAAAATGGTGAATGATAATGAATGAGTAGTTCGTGGGGATGAAACGAAATGTATCCGATTATTAAATTTTGTATATGGAAAAATAGGGTTATTTTTTTAATCATGTGAAGTCAAAATACATGATCAGCCTTAGGATTTAGGTTTTTTGAAGTTGTTTTTAAAGTCAGCACTATAATATATATTGAACAGTTGTTTAAAGATCAAGACAAAAGAAATAATAATGAGATACGATGAAGATTTTGTTAATAGTAATAAGAAATAGTATTTTACAAATGGTTAATTACTATTTATAAATTATTTATTATTTTTTTACTATTATTTATAAATCATTTGAAATCTCAATATCTAAACGTAATTTTATTTTCGTTTGAATTGAGAGATAAGATTAGATAAATTAAAATGATTTGTAAATAATAATAAAATTTATGAATAATAATAAATAATAATGAGATGAGCTCAATCCATATGTAGGAGAGTTGAGATGAATTGAGATGGTTTGTGAACAGTAGAATAAGATATTTTATGAATATTTTTTTTAATATTATTATTATTTCAAGATTTGAAAAAATGAATTTTTTATTATTTTTTGTGTGGAAATTTAGGAAGATTTTTTTTGGATTTGAAAAAGTTAAATTGTTTATTATATTTTAGTATGTGAATTTGAGAAGATTCTTTTGGGATTTAAAAAAAAAATTATTATATTTTGTGTAGAAATTTAGAAAAATTGTAATGATGAAGATGAGATGAGTTGAAGAGAATTTTGAAAACAAACAGCCCTTATTCTGCCGCTTTAAAGAATCAAATTAAACGAGTAAAGCTATATATAGTATTGGAGTATGTAGTCTTAATGTACATGATTATTTGAAAAAAAATGAGGACACTATTAAAAAAATAATTTTTTTATGTGAGTTTCATATGTATTTATTTTTTTCAAAGAAAATATGCGGGAATGTACACTCCAAGACTGTATATATCATTTCTTAATTAAATTCATTTATTTTAGTATGGGTGGGTCGGTATATACGTTATGCTTGTCTTTTAATAAGCTTCTTAAAATAATTCAAATATTTTTATGTCTTTTATAATATACAACTCTTGTTCAAGGAAGTCAGTGTATGTGAGATTTTTTTTAAATTTTTGTGAGAATATAATTCAGTACTATCATGCATGCATGCTATTCTAGTGGAAAGACAGATAAGAGATCGATCATTTGGTCGATGTACTTGGTAGAATGAGACACTAAACTTGTGGATCATTCTTTTGAGATAAGAGGATAATGTTTATAATAATTAAAGAAGCATCCAACTTTGGAATATAGTGTGTGATAGGTGCGCATTGAGATTCCCCCCATAAAGCATTAACCAGCGTACAACAGATCAACTTCATTGTGGATTTCCCACTCGAAGGGTTCTTTTTTAATATAAACAAAAGATACAATAATTTTGCTTTATGATTCATATTTCTATTATGTTAAAAGATACCCAACTTTTATTGTATATATATATTTATTATCGCCTCCATTTGAATTTTACAGTACTGCAAGCTAGCTGCTTTTTCTTGCTTAATATGCGGCAGCAATGGCGTCTTGTTTTTCCATAAAGTAGGTAGACAGATTGAATGCCAAATAGGATTAAAAAAAAAATTCAAACAGTTGCATGGCAATTTATAAAAGAAAGAAAAATAAAGCAAAAGGAAAGGGAAATACATAGGACCTCATGATCAGTTGTGTAATCTGCAACATTATTATCTAGAAAAATGGTCACTTTTGCAGAGTATGTAATATGTAATGCAGTCCACGGAGGCTTATTGTCTTGATTACAATGGAATTAAAGTGTAAGATTAAAATTCTATGTCCCACACATCCATATCCTAATGGGTTTAAACTAGCTCAAATATTACCATTTAATTAATGAGTCACCATGGAACAGGAATACCTCTAGATTTAGTCATAGTGGAACATGAATGTCTCTAGTTTTCATGATGGTCAGAAGTCTATAAATAACACTGAGAGGTTGAACGGTTCTCACCTATAACAGTATTATGTCTCTAGCCATCGGGAGACACCAGAGGTACAGTTGCTAGAATGATCATTCCCTTATACTCAAGTCAGAATCTCTATCAAACTGAGATGGAGGAATGTACGTTTTCTAATTGTTATTATTTATTATCGTGGATCATAGAAAATCAAAGATCCCAATTATTAATGTTCATGTTAAAATAGTTAACACACGGTATCAAAGCTAGGTTATAAATATTTTATGATCTTGATAAAATATATCGCATAGATACAATAAATGCGTTGTGATTTTATATGGACTATGCATGCTTTTCTCAGATTGTTGTTGTGATTGAAGTTCCAGTGTTATTCTTGTTTCAATCAAAGAGAAAATTCTTGTTGTTGTTTGGGAATTTAAAATTATTGTTTCAGTTCTCATATATAAAATTTGCATAGCGATATTATGTGGAATTGTTTCGGTATTACTTGTTAAATTTACGGATTGATGTATGTTGAAAATTCAAAAACTGTGTGCTTCCTAATTCCGTATGGAGAATTATGGAGAAAAGTCTTTGTATGGAGAGTTGAGGGGAGGTGGCAGGAGTACCCGGCAAACGCGGCACGTATGGTAGTGTAAAGGGTTATAAAGCAGTGTTTCAAATACCGTACCGTACAGACCGGTACAACCAGTATTTTCCATACCGGGCACTGGTCCGGTACAGATATTGTATATATTTGGTACCGGCCCAAATACCAGCCTATACTGCCTTGTATTCCGGCCTTTACCGGATATTTCGATCTTTAATTTTTATTTCTTATTTTCATTTTTTCAAACTACAAGTTCATTTTTTTACCCCAATTCAGACTAGACTATTAATAATTTATATATATTTATATATAATTTATCCATATATAGACTATTATTTTGGAATATAATTTATATATATAATTTATTTATATATCGACTATCTTGAAACGGTACACGAAACGGTACCGGTATCAAAATATTTCGTTCCAGTATCTTGATCGGTACGGCATCCGGTACGGTATTCAAAATATTGCTATAAAGCCCCCGATTAGATGTTGTCCAATAGCATCTTTTGTGGGTTTTCTGTTGATTCAAAAAAATAATAATAAAGGGAAGGATGTTTGGCGACGCAATGAGGCTGAGGACCTCTCGCCAGAGCCTTTATGACGGCGGTGCATAGGCTTATAAAGTGGCCACGATAGTGTTATTTATATATATATAAATGAGAAGTTAAAAAAGGGGTGGACGTTGGCGGCGAGAGGAGTTCGGAGATGCCTTGTCGGCTTCTCCTCACCGGAGATGCCCACGGCTGCGCCAGAACAGAGAAAGAATGCTCTTTGGTGTGTGGCTACTCAATATTGAAGAAGAAAAGAAGATGCGGTTAGGGTTTTCTTCGACCCGTTAAAGGTTTTGGGCCCATATTGAACCGTGGCTTTGGCCTAGTCTAAGAAGAATATAATGATCTGTACAGGCCAGCACAATGGGCTAGAATTCTGGCCTAGCCCAATAATAGAAACCAAAAATAAAAAGTCCAATAGAGTCGAGCATGTACAGTAGGCTCAAACTAGATGAAAGGGTCACTATGTGACCCAATCGACATCTGACCATTCCACTTAACCGGGTTTCAACTAGGTTTTCTCAATAGGTCTGGTTCAGAACTGGACCGGTTAGATGATGATATAATATTATATTAATATTATTAAAAATTTATATAAATAAAAATAAAAATCTGAAATTTTATTTTCTCTTATGTGCATGTTTTTGTTATTCAATAAATGGATGAATTATTTAATGTTGATTTTTTGGCTCTTGTTTAATTTATTATTATGCCATCTATAATTATTTAACCCATATGAGACAAATGGTTTGCACCAAAATTAAGAAAAATATTGGTTGTCAAAAGGTACAAGATTTTTTTAATTTTGGAAGAAAAAACCATTAAACTCCATAGTTAAGATGGGTATGATAAAGTGAACAATTTTATGTATCAAGATCTACTCACAAATGAGGATTTTGATGACACTACTAGTTCATCCATTAAAGTAAAGTTGAAGTGAACAATTTGTGTATAAAGATCTACTCCCAAATGATGATTTTGATGACACTACTAGTTCATCCATCAAAGTAAAGTTGGAGTGAGTTTGTATGCCAGAGTTTACTCCCAGAGGAGAATTCTGGTGATACAGATAGTTCATCCATATAATTTAAAGTTTGAGGGAACACTTTGTATGTTATAATTTACTCTCAAAGGAGAATTCTGATGATACAATTGCTTCATCCACAAAATTTAAAATTGGAGGGAACATTTTGTGAGTTAGAGTTCACTCCCAAATGAAGGGTCTTGATGATACTATTAGTTAATCCATAATACTTTAAATTATGAATTTAAAACTGGAGAGAACATTTTGTGTGTTGGGGTTCACTCCCAAAGGAGGAATTTCGATGACACTATTAGTTCATCCATAATAATTTAAATTCTCTTATTGTTTATGAGTGTCGAACCCAAAGCATTAATGTGATTAAAATATTTTTCTTGTATTAAGTATACGAATATTTTTATAAGGTTTCCTATACAGAATATACTCTAATTTAGAGAAACATGAGCATGCCAAATTTACACTAAAGTTTTAGACCCTGGTTTATCCATTTTAAGTCTAATATCAATTATTATTGAGAATAGTGATAAGGGTCAGAAAAGTACATTATTTAGGAAAATTGAATTAATTACTACATATCAAACTATAGGAATTTCTTAGTTTTGTATAGAGTGGTTTACTCCAGAGTCATTGATATTTCGTTAAAGTAATGAGATATGAACAAGTTAGTAGCATGGTTGTTAGCTATATACAAACTTATTTTGCTAATTTGTAAGGAAAAGCAACTGCATCTTTTGGGAAACGAAGCACGACCCGAGTTTATACCTCTCGTCATGTTGTTTTTTATGAGACTCTCTTCCCTTTTGTATGTGTCCACCCTTGCTCACCACCTCCTATGGACTCAGCTTCTCTCACTCAATAGTTTATGAACCGTCCAGGCTCTCTACACTGCCTTCCACTCGGACCTCACCAGATTCAGTTGATTTGCCCCTTTATTCTGGGCCTGTCATGTCTCTTTCCTCACCACTAACTGGCGCTACCTTTACTTCATCTCCGCCATCTCTCCAATCTCTATCACCTACCAGTTCTCCAGTGTAGCTGTATTGCTCCTTGCTCGTCTAAGCCTTTATCTTGTGACGTCTCGTCACCATTTTCTGCTTCTGTTGTTGTGCCAATCCCCGATTCATCACCTACTGCTACTGAAATGATGGTCACAAAAGTATAAAACTTGTGTCAATTGAATTTTGAAATAAACAAGGACACATGAAGGTTTAGGTGTCCAAAACATAAGACTTGAGTCGAAGGGCAGGGTTAGAAGTGTAACCGGTCCGATTGGGTCCGGTTTTGTACATATTTTAAAACTGAACCGGTATATACCGATTTTGAGATTTGAAGAACTGATACCGCATCGGTTACACCCATAAACCATTACTTCCGGTTTTAATTTGGTTCGGTCCAGTATAGTATATAGTATATATGATATAGTATATATATATTATAGTAAATAATAATATAGTGATAATATATTGTAGTATATTATAATATAGTGATATATTATAGTATATTATAATATATAGTGGTATAATATTTTTTTTTTATAGAAGGAGGAGGGTACCTCCAAGCTTTATTGATAAATCCTCACATATAGCGGAGGAATACTGTGGTTACAAAACTTTCCATGAAAACAAAAAAAAAAACTTATTATCAAAGAATACCACAGCAACCAATAAAAAACCAACAAACAATGAACTCTACAGCCCCAATAAAAAGAACGAGGCTTAGCCGCATCCATATGTAAATTAAGCATTACTATATATTATAGTAAATAATAATATAGTGATATAGTATTAGTATAACTATTAATATAATAGTCTATAGTGATAATATATAGTTATTTATATAAGATTTTAAAATTTTATATTATATTAATTAGTAATTTATCATATAATACAAAATTATATATAATATACAAAATATTTTATACAATCTAAAAAAGTAAATATATATATGAACCGGTTCGGTTTGGTTTAGTCTTGTGTTTAAAAAAGAAAAACCGGAACTGGACCGATTTTGAGAGAGATGGAATCGGTACAAGACCAAATCCACTGGTTCAATCCGGTCCGATCCAGTTTACCTGTTCACCGGTTTTTTTTTCCACCCTTAGGAAGGGTAAAAAAAAAAAATTTATAAGTTTTAAATAAGATTTTATACATGTTTATACATTTTTTTAGATTAAATTCTAGTGCAAATGTTCATCTTTATTTTGTCTATTTAAGCTTCAAATCAAATTCTACAAATGTTGATACTTATTTTGGCAGTTGAACTCGAGCATAAATGTTCAAATTTCAGTTTGATTCAAAATGCCATTTATGTTAGTTCCATTTTTCTTTCCAATAAAATTTTTATTTGTCATGCCTTCATAATAGTGCTTTTGTTAAAAGTTTTTCCTTTTCACTCATGAAGCATGTATTGAAACCAAAGAAAAAATGATTTATGAAATTTTTTTACAATTTGTGGCATAGAGTTTGAAACATAAGTTGTGGCATAAAAGTCTGGAGAATATTTCCAAGAAAAGTTGTAGAAGTTAGTAAATAAAATGTTTTCTGCATTAAAATTTTTTAATTTCAAGATGTTTGTTGATTTGTATTAAATGAAAACAAATCAAACATGTCAAGAAAAGATGATACAAGGAATAGAGAGTTTCTTCAGATAATACATATAGACACATGTAAACCTTTTTCTCCATCATGTTTGATAGATAGAAGTATCTCATTACCTTCATAAATGATTTTCATGGTATGGAAATATCTATCTGCTACATGAGAAGTCTCAAACTTTTTACAATTCTTGAGGTACTTCCCATGGGAAGGAAATGCAGGTACGTAGAAAGGTGAAAATCATCGAATTGGATTGAAGTAGTGAGTGCCAAGAAAAGTATTAGAGTTAGGTCATAACACTGACCTATTTCGTTATCTTCTTTAAAAAATATGTAATAAAATTCTTCAAGACATACCTCCTTTAAGGCAATTGTGTATATCTTAAATTGTGTTCTTAGTAAGTAGTCTTAAAGACTCATTCTAAGTTGTGAAGTGATAGGATACCTCCTTTAAGGCATATATATGTATGAATAGTCAATCTAAAATAAGATTCTACAATTCAAATGAAATGAAGTTGGATTGTATAATAATTAATGGTTACATTATTGATTACTCAAGGAGATTCAAATGACTTAGATTGTATTGTTTCTATTCATAGTTTGAATTTTAAGGAAATTGAAATGCCAAATTCCTTAAAGTTGGCAAAATCAATGGGAGCATAGAAACTAGAAATGTGATTGTCATGAAGTGCATTCTTGTATTTCGAAAATGCTTGTAATTCATTTTTCTGATTATCTCAATGATAACATGGAACCACAAGCAAATAATCATCCACCTCATAAGAGAAACATCGTTGGAGAATTGGCCATGGAGACATCAGAACAAGTAACCTCATGTGATATTCTTCATTTGCTATTTGGTTAGGCTACGTTGTATATTTTCAAATTTTGAATTTGACATAGAAACAAATAAAGTTTACATGTATTTTCACAAGTTATAGAAAGAAGTTATTGTGTAAAAGATCGATGTATAAAAGAGTAATTAAAATACATGAATCAATGTAAAGTCTGTAATTTTGTCTAAAAAGTATAAAAAGTCGAATGTAAATAAGTCTTAGAGACAAAATCTTGACTTTAAAGGTAATGTTAAACGATATAGAGTCAAACTTGTAATCATGGATTTCACTTAAAAATGAGCATTGATTAGAAAGAGAGATTTATAATAAACCTGAAAGGATTCGTTCAAGATCACTATGGTATTAGTAGCTCATTATGATCTAGATGTTAGTAGCTCATTATGATCCAGAGTTACATTAAATAGATGTGAAAATTATTGTGGAGTAAAATTTTGTATTATGAGATCTACAAGAAACAATCAAAATGCCACTTAGAAAATGTAAGTTTTGAAAATTGACAATAACATGACTACCTTTGGATTAATGAAAAATATTTATTGTTGATGTATGTACCCGAAGGTCAGTGGGGTTTGTATTTGTGGTCATGTAAATGATATTTTGGCAAGTATAAATCATGGTTTGTACTTTGTAGTATGATATTAAAGTTATGTCTCTAAAGAATTTTAAAAATAAAATTTATGAGTGAGACCTTCATCATTGGAATTGAATTTTAATACCAAAACGAGAACTGTTAGGATTGGTTCAGTAAAATTTCCTAGAAAGTTTTGAGAGACCTAGCAAAATTTTTGGTCAATAAGTATTTTGTGACATGCTTAGTATTTCATAGTGTCCTCAAATTGCTCAGGTTGTTAAAGAAAATCTATATATAATAGTTATAAGAAATTTGATGGCTGCACAAATTTGTATAGGGCCGAACATCAGTTCTACAGTTGGCATCTTTGGTTGTTGTCAAAGTAACCCAAGGATGTTTGACCTAAAAATTGTAAAAAGAGTGCAATATTATTTGCAAGAAGTTAAAGGCTATATTGTTACTTTTAGAAGAACTAATACTTAAGATAATTGAATATTCAAACTCTATTTTGTATGATTGCATTAGTGATAGAAAATATAATTATGGTTATGTATTTGGCTATCTAATAGAGTTATTTTACGAAAAAGTATGAGACAAATCTCTCATTGCTTCATGTGCAATAGAGGTTGAGTTTGTGACATGTTTTGAGGCCACATGTATGGTATATGACTGAGTAAATTTATTTTAGGATTTGGAATTGTCGACTTTATAGTCAAGCCACTAAGAATGTATGTAAAGAATTTATTAGATTATTTTCTTTGAATGATGAGTATTTAATGAAATTTTAAATACCTAAGTGTTAAGGAGAATATACAGAAAGAAATAATGTTTATATCAATACTAGCCCCATAAGCGAGATTACCACCCAATAGCATGTTGCCGCCAGAAGCATAACTCTGCATTTCTTCTATAGAATCTCCTAATTGTTTAAGAGCAACTAAAAATATTATTTAACCATAAAGAATTCAGTTCAGATGTAGGATACCTATCTAGAAGTTTTCCCAACTCAATCATGTATGATGGAATAATCAAAGATTTGACATTTTCAAACTGTCTATAATTCACTATAGACTCGAGAAACGAACAGAAGATGTGTACAAACAAGATATCTAGGAATAAGAAGAATGAAAATGATTGAATAGAGGAACTCCCGAACATATATACATTAAAGAACATGTTGTAAAGATGGGTCTTATGCCTATACCTATGATGTGATGTTAAAGAGATCATTGATATTTTGAGTATTTTGTTATTGGATATTGAGAGATATCAATTATGGTTATTTTTGTTGTCTTGTCTTCCACTTTATATGTGCATTGAATGGTGTAGATGAATGATGACAAGTTAATGTATGAAATAGACATGAATTGGAACCAAGTTATTACAGTATTAACCATAATTTTTTCAATTAAAGATCGTGTTAAATTAAGTTGCTAGTGTTATGGTACATGGAAGGAAATTTTTTGATTATATAACAGAAGATTGCCATGACTCGCATTGGTAGTTGATTTGACATTGATATTAAGGAACTCATGTAATATATTTTGAGCTATGAAAGTTTTCTGAAAATGAACGTGCTTAGTATGGTTAATTTCCTATAATAAACCCTAAATGGAAAATATTATTTTATGGACGTATGAGCCAAGTGGGAGAAGTAAGATTTTATTAAAACTCCACATCCCACACACCCGTATCCTAAGAGGTTGAGACTAGCTCAAATATTATCACAATATCCTGTTTGGTTGTTAAACTCATCTGAGTTCAAGTCAGTTCAGTCTAATTTTAAGAGTCTAACATCTAAATACCCAACTCTCAAATTATTAAACTCATCTCAATTCAAAACCTATTTACATGTGGAACCAACAACCTTTTTCAATTCAACACTACTTTACACGTGGGACCCATAACATTTTTCAACTTACCATAAATATATCTAAACTCATCTTAACATCCAAACACATTTAAACTCATCTTATGTGAACCTTACAAAACTTACTCTACCATCTCAACTCACTAGTATTCATAAAAAGCTCAACTCAACTCAACATCTAAATGCAGCCTTAATTAATGAGTCACATTGGGACAATAATACTTCTAGATTCAATCATAGTGAGAAACAAATGTCTTTAGATTTCATGATAAGTCAAAAGTCTATAAATAACACTGAGGAGTTAAAGGGCTTTTACATACAGGGGCGGACCTATGTAGGGGCAGGGGGCCACGGCCCCCTAAAATTTTGAAAAAAAAATTAATATATATTAAATTTTTATAATTTAATAAGATGATATTGATTTTATTTTGTGTTAGCCCCTTCTAAAAAATTATCTTAGACCTCTATAAAATTATTTTAATTTTATTGATTAATTACTTATAAGTCTAATTTTTAAAAAATTAATTCAATTTAAAAATAAAATAAATCAAATACATCTCACATAAAATAAAATGATCTAATAACCTAATCACACCCTTTTACTCTACATAAATACAAAAGAATTCAGATGTCCTTCACTGCCGCCTGCACCCTTTTTCTATTCAAAAGTTAAACTTTACAAGTTGTCTTGATTTGCCAAACAGCCAAAAGGCTAGCTTGAGGCTTACGGACCTACACGCTACGTTCATCCCTTAAACAATTTAAAGTTTTTCGCCAGTGTGTCGTCTGATATAATCATATACATTTTGATTTTTTTCTTTTTTCTCTTTTTTGATTTTAATGTTCATTCATATATATAATTGTATTGAATCTATTAAGTTTGATGCAGTGTTTTTAAAGTTTTTTTTTTTCACTTTTCTCCTTCTTTCATGTATTGATGTATCATATAGTTGTATTTTTATTTAATTTTTTTTTCTTTTTGAAATAGATTGATTACTATTTAGTTTGGCTTATATATAATTATGTCTATTAAATGATTATTTGTGCTTAAAGATTAACTTTAAATTCATGTTTCACGAGTAATTGAATTCATATATATCTAACTTTATTTTATATGTTTCAATTTGATTTTAAAATTAGGTTCATGAATTATATCTAAATTGAGAACTATCGACTCATTCTTCAAAAGAAAAGAAGTTGATACTCTAGAAAATTCTTCTAAAATTTCAAGGATTGAACCTGAGGAAAATCCTAATCTTAGCTCTCCAATTGTGGAGTCTAAAGAGATTAATTTTACATCGTCAACTTTTGATTTTAAAGAGATTGATATATTTTCTCTACAACGAGATTCAGGATTACGTCTTCCTATGTGGCACTATCCGGTCAATCAACGTAATGAAATAAGAAGAGCTTACTTAAAAATGGGTCCATATCAGATACGTCTCTCAAAATATCCATTTTCTGGTTCTGAATAACATCCTCGCCGCTTTCAAGCTTCTTGGTTTGTATAATTCACATCTTGGCTAGAGTATTCTCCATCAAAAGATGCTGCATATTATTTACCTTGTTATCTTTCTACAATGAAAGCATCTCAACATTCTGGATGGGATATATTTACTATCATAGGATTTAGAAATTGGAAGAAGATTAATGATGGAAAACATTGTGCCTTTTTGAATCATATTGGGGAGGATCCTTACTCTTGTCATAATAATGATGTGAAAGCTTGTGAGGATTTATTAAAACAATCAAAGCATATTGATAAAGTAATGAATGCACAAAACTCCAAGCAAATTCTCAACAATCGACTCCGAGTAAAAACATCTATTGATGTTGTTTGATGGCTTGCATTTCAAGGATGTGCTTTTAGAGGTCATGATGAGACCCCTGATTAAAAAAATCGAGGTAATTTCCTTGAGATGCTTAAACTTTTGGCTTCATATAATGACAAGGTTGGAAAAATTGTTTTGAAAAATGTTCATAAATCTTCAAAATACACTTCACCCAAAATTCAAATAGAGATTTTGGAAGTTCTTGCAAAAAAAGTGAGAAATAAAATTCGTGAAGATGTTGAAAATTCTAAATTTTGTATTATTGTTGATGAGGCACTAGATGAGTCTAAGAGGGATGGCTATAATCTTGAGATTTGTTGATGATGATGGTTTTATACAAGAACAATTTTTTGATCTTGTACATATTAAAGATACATTGGCATTGACTCTAAAGAATGAAATGTCTACTGTTCTTTCTCATCATTGTCTTGATATTCAAAATATTCGTGGGCAAGGATATGATGGTGCTAATAATATGCGTGGTGAATGGAAAGGATTGCAAGCATTATTTCTTAAAGATTGCCCATATGCATACTTTGTTCATTATTTTGTTCATCGATTACAATTAGCATTAGTTGCTGTATCTAGAGAGGAAGTTTCTTATCATGAGTTTTTTTCAAATTTGAATTTCATTATCAATGTGGTGGGCGCTTCATGTAAACATCATGATGAACTGCAAGCTACTCAGGCAACACAAATTGCACATATGATAGCTATTGATAAACTTGAAACTAGAAAATGAGCTAACCAAATTGGCACTGTCAAACGAGCCAGTGATTCTCGTTGGGGTACTCATTTTTATTCTATTTGCAGTCTACTACGAATGTTTGGAGCCACTTGCTCGGTGCTTGAAAATATAATGAAAGAATGATCCACTTACTCTCAACGCAGGGATGCTAATGCTGCTTATAAAATGATTACATCATTCCAATTTATATTTATTTTACATTTAATAAAGGAAATCATGGGTATTACTTATGTTCTTAGTCAAGTTTTGCAGCAAAAATATCAAGACATCTTGAATGCCATGAATATGGTTTCTACTATAAAAGGACTCATTCAAAAGTTGAGAATGAAGGTTGGGAAAATCTGCTTGAGAATGTTGTCTCTTTCTCCAAGAAATTTGATATTGACATTCCAGAATTGAGCTCTCGTTATATACAAGGTCGTGGTCGTCATCAACGAGATCACATTACGATAGAGCATCATTATCATTTTGAAATATTTAATGCTACTAGAGATTTTCAAATGCAACAGTAGGTTTGGTGAAGGAGCAACAAAGCTTTTAGCCCTTAGCTCAGCTTTGGATCCAAATGATGCTTATAAATCCTTTAATATTGATGATATCTGTTGTCTTGCAGAAGAGTATTATCCTCTTGATTTTTTTGAGAATGAGAAAATTAATTTAAGGTTTCAATTAAAACATTTTGAAGTTAATATGCTTACTAATCCGAAGGTTCAGAGTTTGTCATCCATTGCAGATTTATGTCGAAAATTGATAGAGGCAGAGAAATAAAAAACATACTATCTTATTGATAGATTGATTCGTCTTGTTTTGACTCTTCCAGTATCTACAGTGACCCGTGAACGAGCATTTTCAGCTATGAAGATTGTTAAAACAAGACTTCGCAACAAAATTGAAGATGAGTTTCTAGCAAATAATTTAGTTGTCTATGTTGAAAGAGAAATAACTAAGAATTTTGATTTAGATTCAATACTTGATGATTTTGTTTCTTTAAATGAACGCAAGTTACAATTTTAAACATTCTGTATTTTTTTTTTGTTTGATATATTTGCATGAATGTCTTTATGTTATTTTAATGATATATTGTTCTTGACATATCATATACTTTTTTAATACATAGGTCATATTAAACGTATTTTATTTTTATTTTAGATCTTACTATCAGATTGTTCTATACTGCAAAAAAAATTATATAGAAATAGAACAAAAAAATTTTATTATAATTTTAGCTTTGCTTAGCCCCTCTAAAACAAATTCCTGGTTCCGCCACAGCTTACATACAATATTATTGTATCTCTAGCCATCAGGAAATACTTAGAAATAAACTTGCTTAGGTGATCATTCTCTCATAGCCAGATAAAAATTTCTATTAAATTGAGATGGATGAAAGACGCACATTTTTTAACTATTATTGTTTATTATCGTAAATCATAGAAAATCGTGTCCATGTTAAAATATTTAACATAAAGATAATGTTTACGTCATTTTTGTAGTAAAAAAGATATCCAAAGTTATTTTGTTTACAAGCTGCCAGCAGTAGTGAAGGTGAGACGTTTCATTCTACACTTGAAGATGTTGCATCAGGATCTGATCAAGGGCTTAGATCTAAATGATCATACATGCATCTTAAATTTGATGGCCGGGAGCCAAGAAAGTTAAAGATGTGGATTCTTGATAATTAAAGGAGATGGATATAATAGTAGTAGAAGATGGTAGATATGTACGAGCTGAGAGAAGGGTCAAGGCGTAGGCAGGTAGGAATGAATAGTAAAAGGAGATGCGAAGTAGGTGCGGAAGACGGAAAGATGGACGTAAAAAGAAAACTCTCCTAACTTCCGTGTAGAGGATGGGGAGGAGATCAAGATCTATGATATATCCAACAAGCCCCGGGGAAGAAGAGGGACACGTTACCTATTTTTAGAAAAATAATATTTACAGTCGTATAATACATGCGTTGCACACTTATTTTAAAAAAGATATACAGGTAAATATGAGATTTATATAAATAAAAAAAAATTTTAATTTTTTAATTATACAATCTACATTTTAAAAAAGAATGTACAGCACTTAGATAAGTGATACATGTAATAGCATTAATTACTCATCTCGGATTGCTTGCAGCCTTGCTAGGTAAGCTACCCAAGCCACCTCCATGTTGGCCTCATATATAGCAGCGATCAGGTGGCCCTCCCCTACGACTCTATGAGGAGCCACTATTGCCTGGCCTATGGAAGCTGCCCTTGAAGGTGGCTTAATTTGAGCAGGCCACCTATATATGGTGCAATCAGGTGGCGTAAGGGTTTCTATTAGATCTTTTCTTTTTTTTAATGTTTTATATCTTTGTTATGCTGTTATTATTAGGTTTTGTTTTTAAAATTTTATCTTTTTAACTATCTTTTCTATATTCTGATTTTTTTTTTTCAATTTTACTTTCAATTTGGCAGTTATCCTTATAATTTTTTTGACTTTTAAATAATTTTTTTTATTCCTTATACTATTTAAGTTTTTCTTTTTCTTTTTTAAATGATTTTCTCATTGTCTTCCTGTTTTGTTTATAATTATTTATTACATTTTCTGTTTGTAATGTTATTTTTAGTTTTGGGCTTCTTTTTAATAAATTTTGAAAACTATTTATAGTTTGGCTATTTTTACTAACAATGGGATGCTATGTTTCAACTTTTGATTGGCTGACAGCGTGGATTTTAAGCCACCTAATAATTCTTTTTAATAATTTTTTTAGAGTAATATTACATACAATCGTAGAGTGTACTATAAAGTCGTTTTGAAAAAGAATGGAGTCTACTATTAAAAAATTATTATTTTTTCATGTGAGTCTCGTATTTATTTATTTATTTTAAAATGATTACACGACGCTTGCACACTCACGATACAACTATCATTTTTCAAATTTTTAATATGTATCAACGAAACAATTTAAATTTATAATTAAAGTATTTTTAAGACTATTTAAGTACCTTTTTAAGATAACTCCAAATAGACCTTGTCATGGATGGCGTACTAAAATGAGAGATATGATATGTGAAAAGATAAAACCAATGGAGTTTGTTGCAAGATGATGAGAATTCAAAGAACTTAATTTCAATGGGTATACATTCCAATTCTGCTAGATCAAACAGATTTTATTACTTAATTTTGATCTATTTTGTTCCAATTATTGATATCAATACTGAAATATGATAATTAATGAAACTCCTAGATGAAACTTACAAGTTCCCTGGATTACAATATCACCAGTATTTCAAACATTTTTTTACAACCCTTAGAAAGAGAGAATTTTTTCCCAACTGCAGGAAAGCCACCTTCATATGGCAGGTGTTTGGAGTGATAATGTATAGCATCATATTGTAGTATTGGAAACTCTTCGAGAAAGAATTATCCAACAAAGCAGACGATAGAACAGAAAGAAGCAAAGCATTATGCCCACATTCATCCACCTTGTGTCCTTGTCGAGTCCTCTGCTCTTCAAGACATCGATTCCTGTCAGCAAACACTTGGAATGATCTTGAGCCTGCCAGGAGAAACACTCACTTCTCACACTCCAATACTCGTTTGTGAGAAGTGAATCCAATGGGTATCTATAGAGGGAAACATAGTACATAAAGAGCCAATATTTTGGGATGCTTTCTTTTGGAATGAAGTAGCCAGAGAAGAGGAAGAAGGCTCCAAGAACAGTGCAGATGAGAGAATTTCCTGAGATGAAATCAGGCGAGACTGCGCTTAAGAAGAGCACTAGGGAGCTAGCCATCAACACAATAAGCCAGACAATGAAAGTGAAAAATGCAAATGCAGTGACTGAAGGATTGAGTCCTACAAGCCAGTATACTGGAGTTGCAAAAAGAACAGCCACCACAAATAAGAATGGCAGAAATATTATTGTATTGGCAATCATGTAGGAGGATGTCTTGTAGGCACCCCTTGAGGCTTCCTTCATCAAAACACGCCTCTCTTGGAGGTATATTGGAAGAGCTTCGACTGTGGAAGAAAGAAGAAAACTAAGACTGAATGCAAATAGGCCCAACCTTTCAGCCACACCTCCTTCATCTCTTCTCACTTTCATGTATACGCTTCCCAACGCAAATCCCCCCACAATGGCTTGCATCGTTCTCGCCAAGAACAGCTGCTTTGTTCTATAGATGATTTTCCAAAATCTTGAGCAAAGAAACATAATCTCAAACCAAATGGAGAAGTAACGAGTAAATGTTTGTCTGCTATCATGGTGTTGTCCGAGTACTCTCTCCATCTCCCCCTCTGGAAAGATAGAGAGGGAATAAGGCTCCTTCTCTTCTACACTAGACAAGGGAGTTTTCAAATATGAATCCTCCAGTGTACTTGTAATTTCCATGGCGAATTCTATGGCATTTAGCTGCAATGGAATTTCATATCCCAATTTATTTATAGCTTCCTCGAGTGATTCAAGGCTACCATTGTGGACAACTGAACCACGAGAGAGGATCAAGAAGTTTGGAATGAATTGAAGGATTCTATAGCTCGGTTGGTGGATAGATAAAATCACTGTTCTTCCCTTCCCTTTCGCCATTGAAGAAAGGAGCTCAATCACTTGGAGTGCCGAACTGCTATCTAGGCCTGAAGTTGGCTCATCCAGGAGCAAAATTGGAGGGTCATGAATCATGTCAACTCCAATGGATACCCTTTTCCTCTCTCCACCAGATATCCCTCTGTTCTCTTCATCTCCCACAAAACTATCGGCTACATGCAGAAGACCGAGGTCTTGCATCAAGCTCTCCACCCTTGCTTCTTTTTCTCTAGCATTCATTTCTCTGAGCCTAAACTTGGCGCTGAACATTAGCGTTTCCTTTACGGTGAGTAAAGGAAGCAGATTATCTTCTTGCGCGACAAACCCACAAATCTTCCGCAAGAGAGCTGGACTGCTAATGTTGTGACCATTGATTGAGATGCTTTTCGGGTCGAAGTCATTTTCCTTCACCCTTCCTGATATTACTCTGAGCAAAGTAGATTTCCCAGTTCCACTCGGCCCAACAATGGCAAGAATTTCTGAACTCCTTGCAACAAAGGAGACGGACTTGAGTATGTTGACGGGCTTAGGTTTTTGTAACGGGTGACAAAATGAGTTAGCAAGTAACCTATGTGGGTGGATAGCATAGGAAAGATTTCTCACAGTAAGTCTGCAAGTTGTTTTGGATTTTTGTGATGGTTGCTGGGGTGAGTGATAGAGAGAAGAGGAAGGGGTGCTGGATTCTTCTTGGGAATCCGAAGTTGAGAAGAGCATCAAAGAATCGTCATCTATGGTTTGTTTCTGAAAGCAAACAGCCATTGTTCTGAGCTTAATTCTCAGTAGGGGAAGTGCATCAGAAAGGAGGCGGTGGAGGCTTTCAAGTGCAGAAAACTCATGTACTGTAGAAACGGGGGGTTAGAACAACCAAGAAGATAGATATAAAGGGTTCCCTTTTCTCCATTTTGACACACCTATAACTGCCATTTGAATCATTCAAGTGCTTTGCTAGAGTTATTCTAGTCAAGCTTCTCGGATCACCAAACTCTGCCAACCACTTACCACCGGCCTCACCAGCACCATATCAACTTCTTTTATTCGGCCATTTGACTGTCATGATCTTCCAAAATCTTGAGCAAAGAAACATTATATCAAACCAAAGGGAGAAGTAACTAGTAAATGTTTATCTGCTATCATTATTTTGCCCAATTAACCTCCATTTTTCACACTTCTATAAGTTTTTCCCATGCCCTCCAGTAGAAAAATGTGCTGCCCTACGAAAGTTGCATTCTATAATTAAAAATACTTCGGTCACAAAGGAATTAATCAAAAGTAAACTCACAAACTGATATGGTTTGATGTAGTACATCAGATTGTAAAATTACTTTTATTATAAAGTAGATTTAACATATTCCATGAACCCTCATCAATTTGTAAATTTATTTTATGTAATCTATTTACCTATATAACAGTTCTTGATAAAAAAACAGGTAACGTGACAGATCAAAACATAGAAAGTATTGCGAGAGTTGTGTTGGGTGGTTGACACGGTGTATGCACTTAAAAGTAACTTTTCAGAGAAGGCAGAAAACTCATGGAAACGTGTGCTAATATTTGACAGATTTTCATACCAAAACGAACCATTTTTGGGTTCTTTCAGCCGCTAGCTCAGATTCTATATTTCCCAAAGAAAATCGGAACTTACGAGATTATAAAGCTAATTAACGGAGTCTTTTATTTATCATACAAGGCTCCCCTTTTTTTCTCTGATAAGCAATTGATAAATGTTAATATCTCGTTTGAATTTGTCTTTTTATTTTGACCGCTCATGTATTTATTTATTTTAATTTATTTTTTATTTAATAATTAAGAAAGTAACTTTTATAGTGTATTGGCGTATTTTTTATTTTTTAAAATATATTTAAATTTTCAAATTTTTTATTTTATAATTAACTAATCACTATTCAAATATAAAAATCAATATAACTTTTACAGACTTTTTAATAAAAATTATATTAAAAAACTATATTCAAATATTTTTTAAATTTTTATTCAACTTTTTTCTTCTCATTTTCTCAAAATCTAATGAATTATATCCACTCAAGTGCCCAAACATGCATTAATTACTTACATTTCGAAGACTCTCGTGAGAAAAGGAAAAGAAACAAATCTTTCATCCATTTTTCCTGCTGCTCTTTCCATAGATCATCTAATTATACTCTGTTTTCTTTTTGGAAAAATCAAAATCAAAGCTTCATTATCTTTTTTTCTTTTTTAAAAAAGAACGAATAAAGCGTTAATTTCAATGGTTCCACACTACCAAATATGGACCAAAAGTTTTGGTAAAATCAAATCAAATCAATTCTTATGGCTTCTAATTAAGCCGAAATTATGAATTTCTAGAGTTTTCTGATGAACTTGGAAAAATTATAAAATCCAGATTTGAGAAAATATTTTCTCAACTAGAAAATATAAATCAATATTGTAATAAAGCTAATTTAATTAGCTTTCGAGTTATTCAACTCCAAATTGGAACATTTAGTGCATGCTTGGGATTGCGGTATGAAAAATAGCTTACAGCTTTAAGGCTTATAACAAATAACTTAACTAATAAATTTTACTATTAAAAAATTATTTACTGTTTGATAATCATATGTTCAAAACACTTTTAAATATGTTACATTTGTTTGGAAACAAATTAAAAAAGTACTTTATGATGTAAAAATGACGATCATTTGATTTTTTAAAGATTATGACTATATTCTTAAAAGTTTGAAAGTTGTAATTATCTGAATGTTATATGGATATTTTCATCTATTAACGGTATTTTTAAAATTTGAACTACATTTCTGATTATCCAAAAAAGCACATTTGAGGAAATGATATTTTTTCTTAAACGTACTTTTTAGATTATTGGAATTAAAAAGCATTTTAATATGTAACACTCAGACAATCTAATTTTCTATTAAAGAGTTTTTAAAACTATTTAAACATTTTTCTAAACTCCTAAAACAATCCGAAACAGACCCTTAATACGTGAGCTAAACCCTCGTTAATTTGCATCAATAAAAAATATTAACTAACCAATTTTTTACAAATATATATTAAATGGTGGTAATTTAGTAAAATTAAAATTTTATTTTTTATTGGGCCGATAATGGGTCAATTAGGGCCCAAAAGCGAGCCTTTGAAATTAGGCTGAAATGGGCAATTTATTGGTTCCTCCAGTACCTTTTCCAACAAGTTCACTCATGTGGAATGTCACAGCCCAAATTTAGACATATACAAATACAATAAGGTTGAGATATATATACAATCCATCCAATTGGTCATTAAGGTACAATACCTTAGTATATTTCGCTTTATTCTTATGATATTTCAATAAATAAAAAAAATATAAGGAAAGTCTTTATGCCGCGTTACAGAGGACCTTGTTTAAAGAAAAGTATGCGGTGTAGGATCTTTACCGGGACTAACTAGTAAAAGGCCTACGCTAAACTCTTCCTTAATTTGTCTCATATACATATATATTACACTCCAGAACCAATTACTTTAATACCTCGTTTGGAAGTTGACATGAGATGAAAAATTAAAAAACTGAATTAAAGTATATATTATAAAGTTAAAATATTGTTGAGATATATTTTTAATATTATTTTTATTTTGATATTTGAAAAAGTTGAATTGATTTTTGTGTTTTGTTTGGAAGTACCAGTACAAGAAATAAGGCCTTTCTCAGCGCTCAAAATCGTCGAAAATACCACAGAAATTCGCTGATTGTGATCTCTCTCGGCGATTTTTAAATCGCCGCATTTTTTACGATTTTAAGGTGACGATTCTGAGCCTTTTAAGCGATTATAAAAAATCGTCGGAATTGATATTATTGTCGGCGAGTAATAATTGCTGCAAAAAGCTGAAGTAAACGTCGAAAAAGGGGGCTCCATGTTCACACGAAGTCGCTGAGAATATTAAAAGCAACGAAACAAAATCACCGCAAATAGCCCATTAATCGCCGCTATACGTCAATTATATTCTCAGCGATTTCCTTATAATCGTCCGTATGAAGTTTTTCTTACGAAACAAAATCGCCGAAAAAAATCAATTAATCGCCGCTATAAGACACTTATATTCTCAGCGATTTTTAATAATCGTCTGTAGAATTTTTTTCTTACGAATAACGCTCGCCGCAAATACTAATTTGTTCGCCGGAAATATGTTTATATTTTTAGCGATATAATTTGGTACGCCACGAAAGAAGTTATTATCAACGTATTTTATTCGCCGACAATATGCTAAAAATCGCCGCAATATTCTATTCTCGACGATTTTTGTCCTCACCTATAAGAAGATACATGTCTATCGTCTGTATTTGCGGCGCGTTAGAATCGCCGCAAATAGGCTTTATAATCGATTATTTAGATTGTTTTCGGCGACTCATGTTCGCCGCAATTGTTTTTTGTTTTTTTTTTTCGCCCAGACGTTCCTGGGGCCTCATTCCGCCCTTCCTCTACCATTATATTTCTAATTTACACAATATTTATCTTATTATTTCAAGTAATTAACTAAACAATATTACTTAATATCTTCTAATTTTTTAGAATATTATTTGAGTAAATGACCTGAAATAATAACATAAATATTAAGAGCATAAAATAAACTACACTTAATGTACACAGAAAATTAATATCATCTCATTAAATATCATCTCATAATGTACTATGCTATATAAAAACTGTGAAGTGTTAAGAGCGTTTATCCAATAGTACCCATACCTATATTAAATACTTAGAAATAGGAAAACATAAAAGAAAAAGATTGAAGTTTCATTAAAAAGATTGAACTTTCCATCTAATTTAATAAATTAATGACATTCAGTTCATCCGTTGAGGTGGGGAATTCACATTAATGTAATTATGGGGTATATCCATGGGGTAGACCAATTGGAATTCAAAACTTACACTTTAACCCCTAAATATCTGATAATACATCATTCAAATAGATAATAGTGCTACTCCACTTTTATATAAATTATCTAGTCAAATATATAAACTCTGCACCTGGGCATGAGGGGGGCAGAACAATAAAACAGATTACACACATTGCATCAATGCCCTCATACTTGTGAGATATTTGATGCTTCCATCTGACAAACTCCAATCTGACAGTTAAAGATAAATTGGATCAGTACACACCATTAGATTAGTTATAAAGGAGAGTGCATTAACTTCTCTATAAAGATTGATGGAAGTAAATATACATATAGCCTGCATATAAAAACCGTTCCTATTTGTTTAAAGCAAAATAATGTCAGCGATAGAAGTATGTAAGCATGTCTCAAAAAAATGTAATCCATCAATCACATTCAATATCCATCACCCAGATTTGTTTTGTTGGGGCTTAACAAAAAATGAAAGTCAAATATCCATCTCTGCCAAACCACCCACCAGTCCCACTTCCCCCCCTTCACTTCTTTTGCCACTTCTATCAAAGCCAATTTCTTTTGCCACTTTAAAGAAATAAAAGAGATAAACTATAGGAAATTCCTTGTAAGAAAGTGTACAAACAAGACATTAGACTAAATCTGTCCTTGAATAAGGAAAAAACAATTATAAGGGAAACATAAAGAATGGAAGCAAGCTATATAGAGAGGACATACATACATATGTATGATATTATTCACGCCCACCAGCTTCTTCTTCTCGTTCTTTGTTCTTGTTCTTGTTCTTCTTTCCTATTCATGATAGTTTCTCAGTACAAGGTTATTCCATATATCTCATAAGCATACATACATATATATATATATTATGTGAAACAAAAGATCAAATTAAGACCCTAAAAGATCAAACAAAAGATCAAATGCAATTGGAATGATTTGTCAGTACGTATGAGTTTTGAAGGTGTAGCATTCACCATATCATGCATGCCACGTTGCATTTCTACCTCACTAGCGCCTAGTCTTTTTCTCCCATTTAAATTCAGGAAATCTTTCATCGTATATTGTTTAAATGTAATCCTACCTTCAAGTTACAATATTTTAATAAACACCAGAAGAATTACTTTCCCAAAAAACTAAGAAAACACATACCTCTCACAAAAATTGATCTATGATCTACTCGCTTTCACAAATGCATGCATGCCTACACTAAACTACTACTCATTTCAAAAAGTTTTTATTCAAACAAATTCACAATATTCTTTATACCTACTTGGAAGTTGGATTTCTCAAAACTCAAATACAAAACACAACTTAAAAATCCTTCTAAAAATTTTCAAAAATTTTTGAAAATTTTTACTTATAACCTGCAGCTTGCCCGGGCCTTAAACATATATATATCATGTATGACTTAAGTCAGAAGAAGCTTGGTGTATTGAGAACTAATTTGGATGGGCGGCAAGGAATTAGCTAGGTCCCTCAATCTATTCGAGCATCATCAAAGATTCAAAACCTTTTGTTGGACTTGAGGGAATTAAATAGTTTAATGCTAAATTAATCACAGGTCACTAAAATTAACTAAGAAGCATAATCATTCATCAAGATCGATCCCCTAGATATACATGGTTTTTGGGGTAGTGCATCACACTATATATATATGTATATATATATACATATATATATAGCATTTGTTTTGGGAAATTAAACGGTATTTACTTGTAGAGTACTAATTAATTAAGGATCAAAATATTGATCAGGAGGAGATTTTGCTTACTGGTTTGTCGTGGATTCCAAGCTGAGACCATGCTATCTTCTTCTTGTTCTTTGTTCTTGTTCTTGTTCTTGTTCTTCTTTCCTATTCATGATAGTTTCTCAGTACAAGGTTATTCCATATATCTCATAAGCATACATACATATATATATATAATGTGAAACAAAAGATCAAACAAAATTGACCCAACAAAATAAAACAACTCAAGCACGGCACTTCTTCGAATTAAAACTACTCAAGCTGCGTTGTCATCAATGACAAGACATCCTTGCCAAAATTATCTCATAAAACTTCATCCATATATACAGTTAGAGAGAGAGAGAGACTGGTTGAATGTTATCCAAAGGATAAATGATCAAGAACATAATAAATACATATCAATAATATTCTGGTTGGGGCCCATATTGTTCAACTTTGTGACTCGGAAACACCTTGGAGCTATATATGTGTCTATTTCTGATTAGAAGCTGAAAGGTTTAGTTCATATCATTTTTCCTCGCTATTCAAGTACTACTACTAAATCAGCCTAATATATATGAATATATTAGAAGTTTCATGTCAATTCCAGTCATCTTTTATGAGAATCCCAATCTTACAGGAATTTGAGGCGTGGGATATTTCTATATATATAGAGGACAAATACCAATAGCTAGCCAGCATCATGTGTCAAATTTGGCCTGCTTTTCATTACACTTGCTCCGTCATCGAGTCATTGAGAGCCACGTGTAAATTACCGAACCAATATTCATGATGAGCTTTCAACTCGGTCGATAACTCCTCTACAACGTTTTCTGCTTCAAGTTCAAGTGAAAAGACATGATTTAACAGCATACGACTATAAGGAAGTCATGAACTTGACTTATCAGGCTGGCCTGGAATCTCTAATATTGTTATTGTGGAAAAACAATAGCTGATTCGTCGGTTTTACTCTACTGTATTTGTACACACCGATATTAATGGCTGGTTTAGAAAGTTATGGGAGATCATGATCAGTATCTTTAACCTAATTATTAAACACATAATTATATATATATACACACGGGTTATTTGCATGCATGGATCAGAAAAGGTTTTCCCTTTTTAATTCCTTTCTATATCATTAGGCAGTACCTAACTGCATGGACAAAGAAGGTGCTAGCTACTAGCTAGCTAGGAAGAAGTACCAAAGACTCGAGATTCACGAGCGGTCCCTTAAGTTTCGCAAGGGATTAATGGTGCAACCTCTAGGAGACCATGCAAAATATTGGTCGTTGGCTGCACGAAAAACGTTGAAACAACCATTACCGACCAGTAGTACTCAAACCAGCTGATGGATCATGATCTGAGCTTTCATTGTCGCATGCCTGCATGCGCCTATATAAATTGGATGCCCAAATTTTAAGTATCTATTACAAATTTCTATAAAGCCATTGGCCAACTCGAATAAAACAAGCGCATGAAGAGGTCAGAAGTCATCAAAGTCGGTCATGTGATAGGAAGTTGACTAATCGACCCATGAAATCTCTCCAATATTATCCAATTCTGGCGCTTTTCATGATGGATTACTAACATCAAATAGAGTATCATGATCCTATATCATGCTTTTTTACAGTTTTCATCACAAAACTTGGTAATCTTTATTTAAGGTCATGACTAGAAGTACAAGAGATGATAACTTGATATTGTGCAGCTTAGTTTAGTTAGAACCGTTGGGATGAATGAAAAATAGGTAATGTGACGTATCAAAACATAGAAAGTATTGCAAGAGTTGTGTTGGGTGGTTGACATGGT
Organism: Pterocarya stenoptera; assembly: GCA_003123785.1. NCBI lineage: Eukaryota > Viridiplantae > Streptophyta > Magnoliopsida > Fagales > Juglandaceae > Pterocarya > Pterocarya stenoptera. The sequence continues at coordinate 178,252 of QEOT01005217.1, read as the reverse complement.
ATATGCAATTAAAGTAACTTTTCAGAGAAGGCAGAAAACTCATGGAAACGTGTGCTAATATTTGACAGATTTTACATACCAAAACGAACTATTTTTGTGTTCTTTCAGCCGCTAGCTCTGATTCTATATTTCCCAAAGAAAATCGAACTTACGAGATTATAAAGCTAATTAACGGAGTCTTTTAATATGTCGTCTGAATTTATCTCTTTATTTTGACTGCTCATATATTTATTTATTTTAATTTATTTTTTATTTAATAATTAAGAAAATAACTTTTATAGTGTATTGGTATATTTTTTATTTTTTAAAATATATTTAAATTTTCAACTTTTTTATTTTATCATTAACTAATCACTATTCAAATACAAAAATTAATATAACTTTTACAGTCTTTTTAATAAAAATTATATTAAAAAATTATATTTAAATATTTTTTAAATTTTTTAATATTTTTATTCAACTTTTTTCTTCTCATTTTCTCAAAATCTAATAAAATATATCCACTAAGTGCCCAAACGTGCATTAATTACTTACATTTCGAAGACTCTCGTGAGAAAAGGAAAAGAAAGAAATCCTTCATCCATTTTTTCCTCTGCTCTTTCCATAGACCATCTAACTATCCTCTGTTTTCTTTTTGGAAAAATCAAAATCAAAGCTTCATTTTCTTTTTTCTTTTTTAAAAAAGAATGAATAAAGCGTTAATTTCAATAGATCCACACTACCAAATATGGACCAAAAGCTTTGGTAAAATCAAATCAAATCAATTCTTATGACTTCTAATTAAGCCGAAATTATGAATTTCTAGAGTTTTCTGATGAACTTGGAAAAATTATAAAATCCAAATTTGAGAAAATATTTTCTCAACTAGAAAATATAAATCAATATTGTAATTTAAACTTTATTTTCCTCAAAATGAAATCATTTTAAAGCTAATTTAATTAGCTTTCCAGTTATTCAACTCCAAATTAGAACATTTAGTGCATGTTTGGGATTGCGGTATGAAAAATAACTTATAGCTTTAGAACTTATAACCTATAGTTTAACTAATAAATTTTACTTTTAAAAAGTTATTTATTGTTCGATAATCATATGTTCAAAACACTTTTAAATATGTTACATTTGTTTGGAAACAAATTAAAAAAATACTTTCTATTATAAAAATGACGATCATTTGATTTTTTAAAGATTATGACCATATCATGAAAAGTTTGAAAGTTGTAATTATCTGAATGTTTATGGGTATTTTAGTCTATTGACGGTCATTTTAAAATTTGAACTACATTTCGAATTATAAAAAAAAAAAAAAACACATTTAAGGAAATGATGTTTTTTCTCAAATGTATTTTTTAGATTATTGGAATTAAAAAGTATTTTAATATAACACCCGAACAATCTAATTTTTCTATTAAAAAACTTTTAAGACTATTTAAACATTTTCTAAACTCGTAAAACAATCCCAAATAGACCCTTAATACGTGAGCTAAACCCTCATTAATTTGCATCAATAAAAAATATTAACAAACAAATTTTTGACAAATCTATATTAAATGGAGGTAATTTAGTAAAATTAAAATTTTATATTTTATTGGGCCGATAATGGGTCAATTAGGACCCAAAAACGAGCCCTTGAAATTAGGCTGAAATGGGCAATTTTATTGGTTCCTCCAGTACCTTTTCCATCAAGTTCACTCATGTTGGGATGTCACAGCCCAAATTTTGGACATATACAAATACAAGAAGGTTGAGATATATATACAATCCATCCAATTGGTCATTAAGGTACAATACCTTAGTATATTTCGCTTAATTCTTATGATATTTCAATAAATAAAAAAATATAAGGAGAGTCTTTATGCCGCGTTACAGAGGACCTTGCTTAAAAGAAAAGTATGCGGTATAGGACCTTTACCGGGACTAACTAGTAAAAGGCCTACGCTAAACACTTCCTTTGTCTCATATACATTTATATTACACTCCTTCATGCGATAACCAATTACTTTAACGCCTTGTTTGTTGTTTGGACGTTGAAATTAGATAAAAAAATTTGTGAATAATAGTAAAATAATTTGAGTTAAGATGTTTTATGAGATTTTAGAAAATGAAAGAAAAAAAGCTAAATGAAAATATTATAAAGTTAAAATATTGTTGAGATATAATTTTTAATATTATTTTTATTTTGATATTTGAAAAAGTTGAATTGATTTTTATGTTTTGTTTAGAAGTTTAGAAAAATTGTAATGATTAGAAGAAAAATTTAAAAATTTGAAATTGAAAAGTGTTCATTTGTGTTTGAGTAGTTTGTTCGGATGTAGATATAGGAAGAGAAATGACGTTGAGACCATGAGATGAGATTTCTTGTCCCATCTCTACATCCAAACTAGATAGGTCGTTTGGATTCACAATTCTCCTCAAGTCATTTCAACTAATCTCATCTTTATCATTACAATTTTTTTAAATTTTTATATAAAATATAATATTTTTTTTTTTAAATCTCAAAACAACTTTCTCAAATTCTCACACCAAAATATAATAAACAATTCAACTTTTTTAAATCCTAAAATAACTTTCTCAAATTCCTACACAAAATATAATAAATAATATTTTAACTTTTTTAAATTTTAAAATAATAATATTAAAAAATAATATTCTAAAAATATTTTATTTTACTATTCATAAACCATCTCAACTCATCTCTCAATCCAAACCGCCTTATCCGACAACTGAATTTGATGCCATGCGGGCATATGGCTAACAAAATTAATTAATGGTTAATTGTCGAGTTAATTAGGTACAGTGGGTCCTTATTAACAAATATCAGTAGGGAGTGCTTGGTTCTCTTGGAAATGAGACAAGATACTCACAATAAATCAAGATTAGCGGTATTAATAGAAAACCTCAGAAAGTAGCTATCTTGGAGACATGAGATCATGGAAAGCCATATGAAAGCTATTGAGCAACGACATATAAATATATATATATATATATATATCTATATAATATGTGTGTGTGTGTGGTTTTGGGTTTATACCAATTTAGAGTACGGAAGAGGCTGCATGCATGGATGGGGGGTCATGTACTCATGTGGACATGATTAGAGAAGCAAAACATAAGGTTCATATATATGGTAGGAATGACTGGATTATAAGGACGTCGTTGAGAGTACGTATAATATTGTAGATATAATATTTGTGGCAGGTAAAGGTGAAATGTAAATTTGAATGTGTTTTGGATCAGCTGGTTAATTTTGTTTCAAGATTTGTGTACCCCGAAACTCTTTTTGTATATACACGAATATTTCTTAAAAAAAAAAAGTAAGAATAATGAATAAAATCGATAAACCGTCCTTTTCATAAAACAAAAAACAAATAATATTAGGAAACCAAAGAGTTATTAGTAGTATTTTGATGGATTAGGTGATGAAAAGGTAAATGAACAAATTAAAGGTTAACTCTATGGTATTGATTCACAAATTGACGTAGGGAAGTTGTAGAATTTTTTAATGAGTTCTGTTACGTACAATCATTTTTACATATTTTGTGCACTCCACTGATATGATTGACCAAAACAGTTATTTTATATTAAAAAAATGACGTAGCAAATTACATCAATGAAATGTGTAAAGGAGTATGCAAAAATAGTTACACATAGAATTTTTGTTTTTAATATTAATTATGACCTCAGTTTTAGGGCTCTAGTTGAAGACATTTAAGATTAATTTTGTAATAAAATTAAGCCCCTAGGGATACATATTGTATCTTTGAATCCCAACTCAAGATTGTTATATGTATGTATAAATAGTTAAATTAATTTGAAAGATAAAAGTGCTGATGCGTTGTCGACAAAACTATTTGACCATTCAACACAGGGGGACCTTGAAAAAACTTGTGCCTATTAATAATCTGGATCAAAAATATTAAGATGCAAGTAGTAGCATAAATGGATGTGGCCTGCCAAGAAACATTATAACAGGCCAACACACAACAATCTCTGAACTTTATTAATTACTAGTACTTCAAAACACAACAAAAACTCAAAAACAGAATCAAAATAAAGCACATTTGACGAACCCCGGCCCCCATCGTAAATTAGCAAAACAAAGCGCACACCAATATCATTAATCCTAGAAGCATAACTCGGTCTTCTTTTTCTCCTTTTTTTTTTAAAGAACAGCCGAGGGTCACATGTCACATAACTCGGTCTCTAGTAATGCGAGGCACCCCGATATCATTAATCCAGGCAGTTTCTCCTTGATCTTCTCCAAGAAGCGCTTCTTTTTCTTCCCCTCTCCTTCATGACTAGGTCCTGGATCAGCAGCCGCATACTCGGCATAAGGAGGAGGAGGAGGAGGAGGGACGTCCTCTTCAGTCTTCTTCTGCTGGCATGGAAGTTTTTTCTTAATTTTATTAAGGAAGCCCTTCTTTTCCTCAGGTTGGACTGGCCCTTCTTCGTATTTCTCAAGAGGGACGTTGGTGTCCTCGTACTTCTCTTCTTCCTTCTCAATTGCTATTTTGTCCTTGTTCTTATCCTTCAGTCCCTTCTTTTCTTCTCCTTCACCTTCATCCTCATCGCTAGACTGCAAAGTTCAAGCAACAGACATATTTTAAGATTTATTACACCTTCCTTAATTTAAATAAAATGATAAACCGATTTTTTCTTTTTTAATCAAATCAATATAGAAGTTAATGTCATAAAAGGGGAAATGATACAAAAAACATAAAATAACCAGAACAGATGTTTTAGATCCTCTTTTTCCAAACCAAACCAATAAAAAAAAACCCAGCTGGCTAGCTAGTTGTTTCACTGGGGGTATGTACCAGTTCATGCATGATGAGAACTTTGTTACAGATAGGATGGATTAGAGTCTTATCTATAGATACTTACAGAGATAGAGCTGCTGTTGGATCGGTGAAGCTTGTCTAAGAGACCGTGTTTCTTCTCTTCTTCCTTTTCCTTCTCGTATTCTTGATCCTCTGCCTTTGGCTGACATCCAGAAACTGTAACTTTCTCATCAAACTCAGTAACCATCGCCTCCTCTTGGTGCTTCTCCTCCTCTTTCTTCCTATGGAAATCAAACAGCCCTCGGTCCGTCTTCTCCACTGCAACCTGCTGATCATCAAAGACAGGAGTCTCGTTCTCGTAACGACTCTTGTTGTGGTGTTCCTCCGCCATAATCGAGCGAAAACAACTAAAAAGAAGAATATTGAAAACAAAAGCGAAAGAGACTCGATTGAGTTACTGCAATGTATTGCGAGAGTGTGAGGGTTTTTATAAGCATACCTTTACGATACTACACGCGATCGTTAACATCCGTCTTTAAGGGGTTCGGAGCAGTGTTTAGAATTTCGTACCGTACCGGCCGGTACGGCCGGTATTTTCCGTACCGGCCACCGGACCGGTACAGGTACACTACATGTTCCGTACCGGCCGAAATACCGGTCGTACCGGCCGATATTTCGGCCTGTACCGGCCTGTGTACCGGTCCGTACCGGCCGATATTTCGGTTTTTTTTTTTTTTTTTCATTTTTTCAAACTACAAGTTCATTTTTTGACCCCTAATTCAGATTAGACTATTTATAATTTATATATCTATGTATTTATATATAATTTATTTATATATAGACTATTATTTTGAAATATAATTTATATATATAATTTATTCATATACCGAAATGTTATCCCGAAACGGTACACGAAACGGTACCGGTACCGAAATATTTCGTTCCAGTGGCTCGACCGGTACGGCATCCGGTACGGTATTCAAAACATTGGTTCGGAGTGTGCGTTGAGAAGTGACGGTGCAGATATTGACACGTGGCAGGGGGGGGGGAGGTGAGGATATAAATGTCCTGTTTTTTTTTGCATTGAGATTGGGACGAGGATGTCCTGTTTTTTGCTCATTCCCCCCTTTTTGTCCTTCGTCTTTTTGCTAAGGCTTCTTTTTGATAAGGCAGATTCAACTCCTTCTTCCCTTTTTGTCCTTCGTCTTTTTGCTAAGGCTAAGAGCAGTCCTCGTCTTTTTGCTAAGGCAGATTTTTTGCTAAGGCTAAGCAGTCCTCGTCTTTTTGCTAAGGCTAAGCAGTCCTCCCTTTTTGTCCTTCGTCTTTTTGCTCAGCAGATTCAATTTGCAGTCTTTTAACCGGCCTCAGCATGAGCTTTGACGAGTCTTGCAACCAGCCTCACCCCATAGTGGGCCCTTCTAGGACCACTATGGTATCTTGAGTTTCAATTTGCAGAGGAGACCATAGTAGCTCTGACGAGTCTTGTAACCAGCCTCACCAGGAGTTATGACGAGTCTTGTAATCAGCCTCACCCCATAGTGGGCCCTTCTCACCAGGAGCTATTACGAGTCTTGTAACCACAAAGTTGCATTCTCCAATATAAAATACTTTAATCACAAAAAAGTTTATATAAAAATAAATTTACAAACTGATGTTGTTTGATATAATATGTCAGATTGTAAAGTTACTTTTATTATAAAGTAGATCTAACGTATTTGACAAATTCACATTAATTTATGAATTTATTTTATGTAATCTTTTTGTATATATAACAGTTCTCTTCTGTAATATAAAAAATCAAATACAAAAACTTGATATTGTGCGGCTTAGTTTAATTAGAACCGTTGGGATGAATGAAAAATCGGTAATGCGACACATCAAAACATAGGAAGTATTGCAAGAGTTGTGTTGTGTGGTTGACATGATGGTATATGCAATTAAAGTAACTTTTCAGAGAAGGCTGAAAACTCATGGAAACGTGAGCTAATATTTGACAGATTTTACATACCAAAACGAACCATTTTTGCGTCTTTCAGCCGCTAGCTCAGATTCTATATTGCCCAAAGAAAATCGGAGTTTACAAGATTATAAAGCTTATTAACGGAGTTTTTTATTTATCATACAAGGCTCTCCTTTTTTTTCTCTCATAAGCAATTGAGAAATGTTAATATGTCATTTAAATTTGTCCTCTCATTTTGACTGTTTATATTTTATTTTTTTATTTTTTTATTTTTTTACTCAATAATTAAGAAATTGACTTTTAGTGTATTGGTGTATTTTTTTATTTTTTTTAAATATTTAAATACGTTAAAAAAATATAAAAAAAATAAAAAGATAATTTTATGCTAGTGGGCACGCTAGCACGGCTCTAAGCAAATATGTTTTGAGGAGCATGTATGGCTGCTTAATAATCGAGATGATTTATGGGTTGACTTTTATAGTTCAATTGTCTTCTCTCTGTCGAAATAAAAAAGAGTTAGATTATGTTTGGATGTTGAGATAAGATGAAAATTTTTGAAAATTTTATGAATAGTGTTAAGGTGAAAGTTTAAAATATTATTTTTTAATATTATGATTATTTTGGGATTTGAAAAAGTTAAATTAAAATTTGAAAAAGTTGAATTGTTTATTATATTTTATATGGAAATTTGAAAAAGATGTAATGATGAGATGAGATGAGATTGAGATGAGAAATCTCATCCCTCCCCCCAAACATAACCTAAAGTTATGGATCTGATCGTCACAAAGTGACGCGTACATATTGGAGAAAGATATGCATGTCTTTACTATGTTATCACAAGATTATAAGCCGTTTGAAATTTTCAAAAAAAATAATAATAATCGAGAGCATTTGATCCAGATTTATAAGGACCAATGTGAACTAAGTTTTTATATCATGATCCAATCAATTAATAAGGCCTTATGAGAATTAATTAGGACAAATATAAACTATGTTATTATTCACATGATAAATTAATGTGCTAATCTTTGAAGACATGGCACATCTAAGGAATATGAGAACCAGAGTTTTGCATAGTTATGCTAAGAAAAATTTAAACCCTAAATTAAATGAATTTAAAAAAAAATATTTTATTGTGTATGTTTTGGAATAGAATCGAGCTTTGATTTATATTAGGGTATGTTTGGACATTATCAGAATTTTAAAAGTTCACAAAATTTCTCATAATTTCATTCTCAAATAACACCCACATAAAAAACACTTTTTAATTTTTAATTTTTAACTTTTTCATCTTATGATTAACTAATCACTATTCAAATGCAAAAATAATATAACTTTTACAAACTTTTTAATAAAAATTATAAAAAAACTATATTCAAATACTTTTTAAAATTTTATTATATTTTTATTCAACTTTTTTTTTCTCATTTTCTCAAAATCTAATAAAATATATCTACTCAAGTGCCCAAACATGCATTAATTACTTACATTTCGAAGACTCTCATGGGAAAAGGAAAAGAAAGAAATCTTTCATCCATTTTTTCCCCCAAGTTCTTTCCCTAGGTCATCTAATTATCCTCTGTTTTCTTTTGGAAAAATCAAAATCAAAGCTTCATTTTCTTTTCTTTTTTTCTTTTTTTTTATTAAAAAAAGAATGAATAAAGCGTTAGTTTCAATAGTTCCACACTACCAAATATGGACCAAAAGTTTTGGTAAAATCAAATCAAATGCTACTCAAACTGTGGATCGCCTCTCCCACGCCTCTATGTGCCCATTGCCTCTCCCAGAAAGCCTTTTCGTTCACTGGGGGGAGGGGGGTTGATGCTTCGGCTCCACCCACCTCCCCTCCTCACCAACCACAGTCTTTATTTCTGTTAATACTTGTTTTTTTAGTTTTACGGTAGCACTGTTTGTCTTTGAAGATTTGCTTCTCCAGGTGTCGATCGTCATTCTGGCAGAAGAAATCCGCCAATCCATGCAGTGAGTTCACCTCATGCGTGGCTTATGCTGCGCAGTGCCTCTGAGAGCGCCCTGCCATCACGCGTGTCAGTTTCGGGATCTATGGCTTCGGATCTTCTAGATTCGACTGTTCACTTCACTCCAACAGTGGCGCGTGGCCTGTATGCGGCGCCACTGCCAATAACGCCCTCTCGCTGGCAATTCATCACAGCTTTCGGTTGCTACACTATGTTCTCGCTTTCCCTAACCAAAGATCAAGTGAAAGTAGATGTGATAGTTCCTTCCAGTCAGTCCAGACCAACACACACGTTGCAGCACACCCCTTTTTACTGCAGTTTCTAGTTGCAGTTTTATAGTCTGTTCATCAGACTATTTTAAAATCGTCACCAAGCGGTCTCCCCTTGTGAGAATTGGGTGGGAGTCAATCTTTTGGCTCCGTTCACCCTCTTTATTTTTTTATTTTTGTGTTGTAATGTGTATTGGTTTTGAGAAGACTGTAGGGGACTCTCAACCCACCGAACTTGTGTCTTATATCCGTTAGTTTATCTATAAATGCTTTAGTTGCCAAGAAAAAAAAAAATCAAATCAAATCAATTCACATGACTTCTAATTAAGCCGAAATTATGAATTTCTAGAGTTTTATGATGAACTTGGAAAAATTATAAAATCCAGATTTGAGAAAATATTTTCTCAATTAGAAAATATAAATCAATATTGTAATTTAAACTTTATTTTCCTCAAAATGAAATCATTTTAAAGATAATTTAATTAGTTTTCCAGTTATTCAACTCCAAATTGGAATATTTAGTGGGATTGCGGTATGAAAAATAACTTAAAACTTTAGGGCTTATAACCTTTAGCTTCACTAATATATTCTGCTATTAAAAAGTTATTTACTATTTGATAATCGTATGTTCAAAACACTTTCAAATATGTTACATTTGTTTAGAAACAAATTTAAAAAGTACTTTCTGATGTAAAAATGACGATCATTTGATTTTTTATAGATTATGACCATATTCTTAAAAGTTTGAAAGTTGTAATTATTTGAATATTCTATGGGTATTTTCATCTATTGAAGGTATTTTTAAAATTTGAATTACATTTTGGATTATCCAGAAAAGTACATTTGAGTAAATGATTTTTTAAATTATTGGAATTAAAAAATACTTTAACATGTAAGACCTAAACAATCTAATTTTTCTATTAAAGAATTTTTAAGACTATTTAAACATTTTTCTAAACTCCTCAAACAATCCCAAACAGACCCTTAATACGTGAGCTAAACCCTCATTAATTTGCATCAATAAAAAAATATTAACTAACAAATTTTTTACAAATCTATATTAAATGGAGGTAATTTAGTAAAATTAAAAATTTTATATTTTATTGGGCCGATAATGGGTCAATTAGGGCCCAAAAACGAGCCTTTGAAATTAGGCTGAAATGGGCAATTTTATTGGTTCCTCCAGTTCCTTTTCCAACAAGTTCACTCATGTTGGGATGTTCATAGCCCAAATTTCGACATGAGAAACTCTTATTGCAGTCGGGTGGGGAAGTCGCAGTGTAGTCGGTGCTGCCCACGTAGACAAAAATGAAACGAAACCGTTTCATTCAAAATGAAGCAGCCCAGACTTATGTTCTCTCCCTTTCGAATGAAACAGCCCAGACTAATGTTCTTCCCCAACCCCCCCGTTTTCCCCCTCAATTCTGCTACGGGACGTGCTACAGTTACCATTTATCTTTACCGTTTTCCCTTTCCGCTTTACGTGGCATGCCACGTTTTATAATTAAAACAAAGCAAAAAAGACAAAGCCTGTCTCTGCGGCTCTGCCCAACATCCCCTCTCCTCATTTCCCCTTTAGAAACCAGCAAACCCAACCCCTGACGAAAGCCAGCCTTCATTTCCTCCAACTCTTCCATCAGACGTTAACCATGGAGAACCCATTTAAGAAAACGAGAAAGCGCAAAAGCTAGGCTGAATGTCTAGATGATTTAAGTTCTGAAACGAACTTTATTAAAAACACAAGTGTAAGGGTCAGATTCTGGTCTATAGAGCCAAAAAAGTGTAACCGAATGGGTTGGTGTCCGTGAAGCTTGTCTAAGAGATAGAGCTGCTGTTGGATCGGTGAAGCTTGTCTAAGAGACCGTGTTTCTTCTCTTCTTTTTTTTCCTTCTCGTATTCTTGATCCTCTACCTTTGGCTGACATCCAGAAACTGTAACTTTCTCATCAAACTCAGTAACCATCGCCTCCTCTTGGTACTTCTCCTCCTCTTTCTTCCTATGGAAATCAAACAGCCCTCGGTCCGTCTTCTCCACGGCAACCTGCTGATCATCAACGACAGGAGTCTCGTACTCGTAACGACTCTTGTTGTGGTGTTCCTCGGCCATAATCGAGCGAAAACAACTAAAAAGAAGAATATTGAAAACAAAAGCGAAAGAGACTCGATTGAGTTACTGATCAAATGTAGTGCGAGAGTAGGGTTTTTATAACCTAAATTTAGGATACTACACGCGATCTTTAACATCCTTCTTTAAGGGGTTCGGAGCGTGCGTTGAGAAGTGACGGTGCAGATATTGACACGTGGCAAGAGGATCAATCTCAAAGTCAAAGTGATGCTGTTCTTCCCCTGCATGCGTGTGGGCAGGGCCTCTGGGAGTTCATAAAGTTTGGATCTGTCCCCACCGAGTTTCGAACTTTATGAACTTGAAGTTTATGAAGTTTATGAACTTGAACGAAATCACAAAGTTAAAAGAAATAAATCAAGACTAAATGCCATTAGAATATATATACACATTCATCTTATTCTTATCACACTTATTATAAATCTGTTAAGGAACTAATTATTAGTGTATTGATATATTTTTTTAATTTTTTAATTTTTTAAAATATCTTATCACACTTATTAGAATGTTCCTACCATGCTAAATCTGGCAAAATGTTTGTCAATGTGCCAATGAATGTCATGTGTACATGAAAACTGTTTATGTCACCCATTAAAGCTCACTAAGAGCTATGGAGCATGAACAAAACTCTAGATATCGACTTAAAACTCTAGGCTACCTCTTTTTGCTTGGACTCCTAACTCCCAGCATGAAGTAAGGCCTCAGGATTCTGACTAAACAAATGCTTTAAATAAACTATATAGTGCATGATGTACATAACCTTTAAATATGGTTCCCTTTGAAGATAATGGTTAAGTTTCATCAAATAAATTTAGGAAATGTACTTCCCATTTAGTGCTTTCGGACTGCTGCCTAGGTCTTTTAGATTCAGAAATTTTCATCCTCCATATATTCCTGACCACCATTTTCAAAATTCCAAAGTCATAACTTGTGACCTCACCTTTCAATGTCCTTTAATCATTGGGTGGATTAAAATTGAAGAGGCCCATCTGGTTGGTTTAAAATTGAAATAGAGTTTTACCCTGGCCTGTTGATATTCTTCATGTCATGGAGAAGTTTCTAATTTTTACGAGACGTTGCCGTGTTCCTCTAAGCTTTGCGATTTTAGATTTCGAACTTTCTCATTTTATTTATTAGAAAATATTTATTGTTGACTCAACGTCCCTGTGTGCCATCCCACCTGGAAAAGACGTATTGAGGGAAGGAAATAGTTATTAATTGTTTCTTGCTTCTTGATAATGAAGTGTTGGGATATAGTTAGCATGGATATTTTTGTTGAAGTTTTATGGATTTTTTCCAGGGTCAGCCTCTTTCTCTCTATTTTCTTCATCTTTATTAGATAAAGTTTCTAAAATGCATCAAGTTAGAATAATATTTTTTTTTTGAGAAATAACAGTACTGTTTTTGTATTATGTTATATAAGAAAATGTGTGTTGATCACACATTTTGAATATGCAATTCTGCTAAGCAGTAATTTTGTTGATACATGTTAATAAACATTGAAACCAGTACTCTAGCAAATTTTGATTTGGGGTGCTGAGAAATAAATATATCCTTCCATAGAATAATATATGGATGGATAACATTCGCAGCTGCCCTTTGTTCTAATTGATTAACAACTATGTGCCGTTGAAATTTTGAAACATAGAGTAAAAGAAGCTTGCATTGGGTTGACAGGTTTCGTGTTCTCTCCCTCTCTTTCTCTTCGGTTTCATGTCCTTGGGTGAAATTTGTGCGAATGATTATCTTGCTTAGTTGCTGAAACTTTGTGAGCTGCCAAAATCTATATGCTGTTTTTGGTCTTTTGTGAACTCCAGTAACTGTTGTTTGGACATTTAGGCTATAAAACTAGATCATAAATGAAGTAGGAGCTGGTTCAATANTGTGAATGATTATCTTACTTAGTTGCTGAAACTTTGTGAGCTGCCAAAATCTATATGCTTGTTTTGGTCTTTTGTGAACTCCAATAACTGTTTGGACATTTAGGCTATAAAACTAGACCATAAATGATGTTGGAGCTGGTTCAATCTGGATTTGTGGTTTACAAATGAGGAAAATACACTATTATCAAGGTTCAATATTGTTTTCCTGATATAGCCGCAAGATTTGCATATATATGTCCATAATAAGACACCCTTTATTTTGGAGAAGCTACAATAAATGTCCTTTTTGTTGGTAATTTTTCTGGCTGCAAAAACTGTTGCTGTTATTCTAAGATATATCAATATATATATATGCCAGCATANAATTTCTAATGTCTTCATGTCTATTGGAGTAGCACCCCTTTGATTTCTACAAATATCTCAATAACTTTATAAAAATTTATTAAATATTAAATATGTATTGATTAGATATTAAATATTGATTATACAGATCACTTAAAACTCCCATGCAATGATAAGCTGCCACATTCAGGGTCGAATAATATTAATACCCACTACATAAGTTAGTTCATCCCATTACAATATTGCATCATTCCTGTATTTTTAGGAAAGTTGAACGCTTATTGGATTCTAGCTATAAACACAATGGGGTATGCAATAGATGGCACGTGTGGAGATTCCCCTCCCTTACAGCATTGAGTGCATGGGATATTTGTAGGCAAATTTTCCTGTTACATGAGAATTCTTTTCCAACTTATCAGTTTTCAGTGGTGGATTATCGTTTTTTTCTTCTATCGTGTTTTGAAGTTATTAATGTTCCAAGCTACGATTCAGTGAGCAGCAAGTTGTAAGTTGCCTGGATGAACAATGAGAACTGTTAACAATTCTGTTAACAGTTCTCATGAGAAGTTGTAAGTTCTTGTATTTATTTTGTTAATTTTCAGAACGTATTTTAATATGTAACACACAAACAATCTAATTTTTCTATTAAAGAGCTTTTAAAACTATTTAAACATTTTTCTAAACTCCTAAAACAATCCCAAACAGACCCTTAATACGTGAGCTAAACCCTCATTAATTTGCATCAATAAAAAAATATTAACTAACAAATGTTTTACAAATCTATATTAAATGGAGGTAATTTAGTAAAATTAAAATTTTATTTTTTATTGGGCCGATAATGGGTCAATTAGGGCCCAAAAACGAGCCTTTGAAATTAGGCAGAAATGGGCAATTTTATTGGTTCCTCCAGTACCTTTTCCAACAAGTTCACTCATGTTGGGATGTCACAGCCCAAATTTAGACATATACAAATCCAATAAGGTTGAGATACATATACAATCCATCCAATTGTTCATATTGTACAATACCTTAGTATATATTCTCTTTATTCTTATGATATTGCAATAAATAAATAAAATATAAGGAGAGTCTTTATGCCGCGCTACAGAGGACCTTGTTTAAAGAAAAGTATGAGGTATATATAGGACCTTTACCGAGACTAACTAGTAAGAGGACTACGCTAAATTCTTCCTTTGTCTCATGCGAGAACCAATTACTTTAACGCCTCGTTTGGACGTTAAGATAAGATGAGATGAAATGAAAAAATTGTAAATAATAGTCAAATGGTTTGAGTTAAGATGTTTTATGAGATTTTGAAAAATGAGAAAGAAAAAGTTGAATAAAATATTATAAAGTTCAAATATTATTGGGATATAATTTTTAATATTATTATTATTATTTTTATTTTTTTGATATTTGAAAAAGTTGAGTTGATTTTTGTATTTTGTTTGGAAGTTTGGAAATATTGTAATGATTAGGTAATGATTAGAAGAAAAAGTTAAAATTTTGAAATTGAAAAGTGTTAATTTGTGTTTAAGTGATTTGTTTGGATGTAGAGATAGGAAGAGAAATGATGTTGAGATCATGAGATGAGATTTCTTGTCCCATCTCTACATCCAAACTAGTCATAATTAAGTCTTTGCCATGACAACTGAATTTGATGCCATGCGCGCAGATGGCTAACAAAATTAATTAATGGTTGTCGAGTTAATTAGGTGCAGTGGGTCCTCATTAACAAATATCAGTTAGGAGTACTGCTTGGTTCTCTTGGAAATGAGACAAGATACTCACAAGAAATCAAGATTAGCGGTAATATTAATAGAAAACCTCATAAAGTAGCTGTAGCCCAAATGACTAACACAAGAGGCCGGTAGGTGAATTGAGTTGTATTTAAAAATCTACAATTATAAACCAAATATATAATATAAAATATGAATAAAATACGATATAACAGTAAAAATAAAGAGTTTCTCATTCTTGAAATTATCAAAGACAACATCATTCACTTTTGAAAAGTCTCAAACAAAGCATGCACATGTGAAAGATGGCAATCAATCATCTTTCAAAATTCAAACTTTCAATCATCAAATATGTGATGCACATGTGAAAAATGTAATTTGATGTTTAATGAGAAAATATTAATTTTGAGTTTTAATTCAATTTCGAATTTTATTAAGAAATGCACAAAATTACTCTAAGATTTTCATTTGCGAACTTGTTTCCTTTCTTGTTCATGTTTGGTTCATTGATATGCTTGGCTTCATTGTATAAGTAACTTGAGTTTGAGACTCCTTTATGCTTAAATTTATTTGTTATCATCAAAATTCTTATGTAGAGATGTAATTATATAAAACTTGAAACATTGGGTTTAACAGTAGCTAGCTAGGAGACATGAGATGGAAAGCCATATGAAAGCTATTGAGCAACATATATATGTGGTTTTGGGTTTATACCAACTTAGAGTACGGAAGAGGCTGCATGCATGGATGTGGGGGTCATGTACTCATGTGGACATGATTTGAGAAGCAAAACATAAGGATATGGTAGGAATGATTGGATTATAAGAACGTTCGTTATTGAGAGTACGTATAATGTAGATAAAATATTTGTGGCAGGCAATGGCGAAATGTAAATTTGAATGTGTTTTAGATCAGCTAGTTAATTTTGTTTTAAGCTTTGTGTACCCGAAACTCTTTTTGTATACGAATGTCTTAAAAAAAAAAAAAAAAGTAAGAATAATGAATAAAATCTATATATCGTCCTCTTCATAAAACAAAAAATAAAAATTGGGAAACCAAAGAGTTATTAGTAGTTTTGATGGATTAGGTGATGAAAGGTAAAGGAACAAATTAGAGGTTAACTCTATGGTATTAATTCACAAATTGACATAGGGAAGTTGTAGAATTTTTTAATGAGTTCTGTTACGTTCAGTTATTTTTGCGTATTTTTTGTGTACTCCACTGATATCATTGGTCAAAACAGTTATTTTATATTAAAAAAAATAACGCAGCTAATCACATCAGTGGAGTATGCAAAGTAGTATGCAAAAGTGATTGCACATAGAATTTTTGTTTTTAATATTAATTATGACCTTAGTTTTAGGGCTCTAGTTGATGACATTTAAGATTAATTTTGTAATAAAATTAAGCCTCTAGGGATACATATTGTATCTTTGAATCCCAACTCAAGATTGTTGCACATATATATTTATATATATATATATATGTATGTATTATATATAGTTAAATTAATTTGAAAGATAAAAGTGCTGATGCGTTGTCCACAAAAATTGACCATTTAAAAGTGCTATATGCATGAATGCAGAAGTATTTTATTCTCAAAAAAAAAAAAAAAACACAAGGGGACCTTGAAAAAACTTGTGCCTATTAATAATGTGGACCAAAAATATTCAGATGCAAGTAGTACTATAAATGGATGTGGCCAAGAAACGTTATAACAGGCCAACACACAACAATCTCTGAGCTTTATTAATTATATTAGAGAGCAGTCTCGGGTGCTTTAGTTTTGGGATGCACATGATATAATAATTTAAATAAAATAAAAATAAAAAAGTTAGTAATTTATTTGTCTAGGAAAAGAAAATATAAGGTTAAAAAAGATAAAAAATAAGATTAAAAAAAATCTAAATTTCAGCAAAGTACGAGTATTAGTCTGCATCCATATTGGATTATCTATTTACTATCTATATAATAATAAAATATCATTAATTTAATAATTTTTTTAATTTTATTTCTATCACATTTTATATTTCTACTAATTAAAATATTAATAATAATTATAATCTAATCAAATTAATAATATTCAATATTAATATTAATAATAATTATATTCTAATTAAATTAATAATTAATATTATATATTGAGTGTTTTAAGTATTTCATTAGTTAAATTTACTTAAAGTTGAATTTTACAATAAGAATGCTCTAAAGCATTTCTGCTCTAAAGAGTAAAGTCATTTTAATTTTTTTTATTTAAAAAAAATTGAAACAAAAAGAAAGAAAAATGAGTATACAGTCAGAATAAAAATAACATGAAAAATAGACGTCAATTCATGTGAGCCACAGGGCTATTGAGGACTTTTTGATAAAATATGATCTTTTATTAAATTCTATAAGGGAGTTACATATCAAATGATCAAGAATTTTAAAATTTTTTTGATAAAATAAGATTTAACGAAAAAATAATAAAAATTACTATTTATTATAATAGAGTTATTATAATAAAGTAAATATATGTGGATAATGCAGTGCACAACTAACCAAACAATGATGTTGTTCTTGCTAGCTAGCTGCTTGTACGCGCACCACGTGTCCAAAAGTACTGCCAATATTAGTATGAATGTCTGCCTCAACTCTGAGGTCCGTACGTGCATGCTGTCCCCCCAAACAGACATTATTGATGCAATGTCCCAAAGATTAGGGACCTCCATGCACAGGTGGCGTTTTGTTCATTGTCACTTACATTTCGGACAGAGCAGTACTGCACTGAATGCCATTCGAGAAAGTCCAAAACTGCAAAGTTCTTTATACGCGCATAAGAACCAAAATATAATATACATATTTTTTCTCATCGGTTTCCTAAAGATAATATAAAGATCATCATGGTTTTCAAGACGGACGTTATCGATGTCTGTACTTAATTCATGGCCGATATTCGTGCCATTATTAATGTTTATCATGTCTGTTTTTAACTTCTCTTGCTAGTTTTAACAGATCATATCAAAAATCTACTGCAAAAGAAATCTCATGCATACATGCTCATCATGTACTGGATATCAAAATAATATCCGATCTAATCTCTTATCATCTGTATCTGCGCGCGCATATATATATATATATACTATAAAAAAAATGTTTATATGATCACGTGATCAGTTATTTATGATAAAAATGATAATTTTCTATTAAAATATTATAACTCGTTATAAATAATTAATAGTTTTTCTTATAATGATTGATCATGTTCTTATTGGATTGTATGTGATTAATTCGTGTTCCTATGACGACATGAGATGAATATTGGAAAACATTTCTTGTTGTATTTTACGTAAATTAATAAGATGAATTAATTAAGAAGAGGGAGGAAAGAGTTGGCACATAGAATCCTCCATTGTCGTCGACCATGCATGTGGTGATCTATTTCTCAAGTCTTGTCATTACATACATGTCCTTAATTTCTTAATTTAAAAAAGAGATTCACAAAATATGATCAAAGTAATTCAAAGATGGGAAATCATGAGAAAATTAAAAGACTCTAAAAATAAAGCAAAACTTAATAAAAAATGAACACTAATTATATATAGATATAGATATAGATATCTAAATTCTTTAATTTGTTGCATGCATGGTACATTTATATCATTTGTCGGTAGAGTACCATATGTATCCCATATTATTTGCGGCACTTGGATTTAGTAACTTTTTTTTTTCGGCTAGGCATATTGGATATACAGAGAATAGAGTACTAGATCTCTTCCTGATTTGATGTGCCTTTTTCTTTTCTCAGTTTTGACCCCCCAATGGGATCATTCTGTAACTAGTCGACCAAATTTTACCAAGAAAGACTTTCAGTTCAAATTCCGTGAGATTGATTAGTTACGGGAAACTAGAAATATAGATTTATTTTTTTTTGACAAACAGAAATATAGATTTTATTTTGTTTAAAGAGAGTTTTTAGTGATCGAGAATTATAAAACTAGCTAGCAAGAAATAATTTTATGTGGTCAAATGATCAAGTTCCTTCTACACATGCATGCAGTTCTTGGATATATGAATCCCAATCGATGTTAGTTCTAAAGCTGGTATATAGAAGATATTTTTGTGAATGAATCATTAATAGTACTGCTAGATGGGTCCACAAAAATAAATTCATAAATTGACGTAATTTGATATGATACATTGAATTTACTTCCATGCATGAGAATATACTTTATTATCTGATATGCAATATTAAGTCACGTCAGTTTGTGAGTTTATTTTTATAAAATTTATTTATAAATGAAGTATTTCATTGTTTGATATTAACAAGCCAGGAAAGTGTTAATACAAGAAAATTATTTATTTACGATCAGTCATTTCGAACGAAATAACTATTTTCAGTTAAAATGAGTCTGTTTTAATTGTAAATAGTCATTTCGTCGTAAAAAAATAATCATAAATATCCATTTTACTTATAGTGTGTATACGCGCATAAGGCAGGATAACTTCAAAAATATTGTATGGACAAGGTTTCTTCTACAGCTAGGTCTTGAACATGATATGAAATATAATTTGCAAGGATCTACCTGGGGTAGAAGATATTTTCCCGAATGAATGAATGTATAATTAATGCGAAGTTACCCCCTAATTTGGTACAAGGAACGTCGACAGAGGAAGAGAAGGAGGAAATCACGTGCATGGAGAGAATCCCAAATTTTCCAATAAAATTAGTTGGTTAGTTAGGTAGCCAAAGCTAGATGCTTGATCAGATCACAAAAGATGTGGCCCGTAGCTCACCACGCATCCTACGGCCATTTGTCACCTAACGCCAGCAACATGCGTCAAATGGCCGTGTCTGAGAACTCCAACATCCCGCGTGTGTCTTTGTGTCTGTGTGTTCAGATTGCATATGATATGACACCTCGTGGAATTGCCAAACTTTATCTGTATAAGGTTGTGGATGATCTGAAGATTCTTTATTTATTTATTTATTTTTACCTTTTTTAAGTTTTTTTTAATTTATTAAAATCACATTTATATATTATTATTATTTGGAAATAGAAAATGCATTTAAATTATGGGTGATATCTTAATTTTGGCCACGCACTATGAGTGCGCGTGTGTGGGAGCATCACTTCCTACCACTCTTGGAGGAACCCACATCATAAATTCGTGAGACGCCATATCTTCTTCCTTCCACACTTGCCTTCAAACCTCAAACAGATCTCTCTCTCAGAGAAACCAAGCACAAACCAATGTCCCGTCATCGGCGTCAAGCCTCTCTGGTGCTCCCACCGGAGCTAATATCAGGTGAAGAGATAGCAAGGCCATCTGACATGGGCCAGGCAGCTGCAGGTGTTCTTACTGGGCATGGTGCCACGGGTGCAAGTGCCACCGTCGGTACTGAAAGCTCCGTGGATCGTCACAAAGCTAATAAAGACGAATCCGTCACTCATTGCCCAGCGACGGTAAAGAAGCCTCCGGCTGCCGGAAAACCTGCCAGCTAGGCTAAATATCATAGTCGTATCCATGAATCTGCATTTTGAGTAGTAGTACTCCTAGTCCTTGTTGAATGTTGATCAGTACGGTTTCCTTTTCTGGTACTGCTATTTCTTTGCTTTTGTTTAAGGTGGCTAGCTATAGCTAGCTCTTTGTTTCATTTCTACGAATCTCTCTCTCTCTCTCCCTCTCTCTCTCCCCATGGAGAAGATGGGAGAAAGGGTAAGATGTGGAGAGTACTTCTGTCTTGAGTAATGTTAACCCTAAATATTAAGCAGAGTTTCCAAACTTGAGTAATGGCCTGCTTTTGCCAACCCTTTTTTTTCTGTTTTTCTATTTGTTTGTTTTGTATGTTTTTTCCCCATTTTTCTTCCTCCAAGAGTAATCCTTTAGAAATATTCTTTAAATCAGTAACTATTCACCCTTCCATACTCCAAATCTTATAAAAATTATCTCATATCTTATGAAAAATATTCTTACTCTATATATTAAAAAAAAATTATAGATATGAAGTATGTAATTGAATAGTGACTAATGCATAACATTTCTCCTTCCATTAATTTCTCTACCACTTTTCCTTATTTCTGAAAGTAGTTCAGAAGGATTTGTTCGATCTCAAAGATCATTTTCTAAAATCTGGAAAGATGAAATAAGGTGGAGTAGTTAAGACATTTGAACCATTCTGAAATGTTGTCATGAAATCATAATTTATCTTAATTTCTGGGTTTTTATGATTACAGATTAATACTTAGGAACGCCCCTTAAAGTTGGAGTCTTTTGAAAGATCTGATATTTGAATATCATCAAGTGCAGGTAGTAGGGTTTATTATAGTCATATATATATATATATAGATGAAACAAAATTACCAAGTGTCAGAGCAGTAATTTCCTTATCTTAAATCTTTGTTATACTATTAAACTTGAATTAAAATTAAAAAATTAATTGATGAAGATGAATATGGATCATGTATATAATATATATATATATATTTATAATGCATGAACATAATCTGAGTAACACCCAATCCATTATAAAAAGCATGGTGTGACGTTTCATAGATAGATCAATGGCCCCTCCAAGAAATTTGTTTGGTGACTTGGTAGGAACCATATTGTGAGAATCCTTATATTTTATATATATTATGCTGACAATTTTAACACAATCAGTGAAAACGACGCAAACACGACAAGATAATATATATATATAAATATATATATATATATTTATATATATATATATAGAATCAACATGACATGACTAGGTTGATAGTAATTTTATGATCATTTAATTAGTATATATAATATGGTACTGGGTCAAATTGGGTCAACTGGATTATAATTAAATCGTTTATCAAACTAGTTAATACATGAATCAAAGAAGTAATTGGGTTATATTTATTAGTTTTGCTTATATATGGATATTAATTATATATAGAACTTACTTTTTCATGAATTTAGCTGTGAATGTCATGTGTAATTGATATAAATTAAAGTTAAAAATATGAGATTGTGTTAACCAGGTTAGATAAAAATAATAATAATAATAATTATGAATTTCGTTGTGAATATAATAAAACATGTAAAAAATGGATGAATCGGGTTGTGAATCGGTCACCCCAGTAAATAGTCGGCTCGCCTGCCCAATATTCCACCTGGCTAGCTAGCTTGTAGGCTCATGGGTAGATATCCGGCCACCTATACTCCAGGCCAAACTGACGGGTGAGACTAAAAATTTTAATTGGGCAAACAATTAAGGATATTGGGATGGTATCATGCATATATAGGTGAGACCTTTCTCTTCTCATTTTTTTCTTCCTCTAGCTAGCTACTCCGTGGTCTTCTGCTTCTTTGATGTGGCACAGACCCACGGCCGTGACTGTGGGTCTCTTTAGGCTAGCTAGAGACTCGTGACCGTGGCGGTCATGACCATAGGTCTCTTGGCCAATTTGTTGGAGGCTAAACTTTTGTGTTTTGATGTTGATTTTGTGTTGATCTGCAGATCACGAAATATATAGTGAAATATCCGTCCACCTAATCAATAGGCCACGGGTGGAGGGAGACAGGCTGCAGGGGCGAAGATAAACCATGCATATATATAGTCATATACCCTTATTAATGATATAGATATATGAAAGAACTTGCTAATGACTAATCCTTGTTCTAGTACTAAGGCAAGATTTTAGTTGTAGAAACAAATACAATTTGTAGCGCGCAGTACCACTATATATATATATATATATATATATATTTATAGATAGGTTACCGGTAGGTGATTAATTTGTGATATTTGGACATGATCCCCCATGCAATACTTAAATTAACTCTTCTTATGAAGAGGAGAAAGACATGACCAAGATGGTTCCATTAGATCAACCTTTGCATCAAGCACCGGTCGGTACTACTCACTATGTTGCCTCGTTTGTTTTCGTAGATGAAATAAGATGAGTTGAAATAAAAGTTGAAAGTTGAATAAATTAAATATTAGTAGAATATTTTTTTTAATATTATTTTTATTTTGAGATTTGAAAAAGTTGAATTATTTATTTTATTTTGTGTAGGAATTTAAAAAAGTTGTAATGATTAGATGAGATGAGTTGAGAAATTTGTTAAAGTGAACATGTAGTTTTGACATCTCAACATGTGACTTGTGAGAAGAAGAACCAAACTAATGCCATACTAGTTATAATGAATGAATCATCAGGATTTATGACAGTACTTTTCTAACTTAAACATACTCTATAACTTTTGAAGAAAGATAATTAAACACAACATCATGTGAACCCCACAATTATATTGTTAAATACTAGTCACGGATGGTAAATACATTATATATGGTCCACATTAAGGTTGTAACCGGTCCGGTTTTGGAAAAGTTTTGGAACCGAATTAGTATATAACGGTGTTGGAAATTTAAAAACAAATACGGATCAATTCATCACCGAAACCGAAACTTTCGATTTTTTCAATATTGGTCCGACCCGGTCTAGTTTTTCGGTTTACCATTTACACATGTGATACTATATAAGTTTAATATTATAATTTTTAATTTAATACTCAACTTAATTGTGAGAATTTAGTATTTATTATTAACAATTACTAATTCATTAATGTTCAATTATATTAATATAGTATAAGTAGTATCTAACTTATTAGTGAGATCAATAAACTTGAATAATAAGATTAAAATAGTATAATTAGTGTCTAATTATACTAGTATATTAATTTTATGTTATAAGATTAATAGACTTGAATAATAAAGATTAGAATTTCATGTTACATTAATTAGAAATTTAGCATATAATAATATAAAAATGAAATATATATAGATATATATACAGGTCCGGTTTGGTTTCAACATATTTTCAAAATATGAAACAAGTACTGCACCAGTTTAGAACCGGTTTCGATTTTTAAAACCGGTACCACACCGGACCAGTTACAAATGTACCAAACCGAACCCACCGGTTCAGTTCGGTCTGGTCTGGTTCAACTGATTTTTCGATTTTTTCTTATACCCCTAATCCACATGTTATGTCTAAATTTTAGTAAGATGCTGGAAATCTCAATCCGTTTTGAATTAGGAGTGCTAGTCATTCCGAATGCTCGTAAGATGCCTACAAAATCCCAAAGTTGAAAAATGCAAAAGCGCTCAAAAGGGTGTGAATGTGATACTTATATAAATTTGTTGGACGGCCGGTAGCTACGTATTTGTGGAGTAACTAACCTTTCTAATTAGAGATAAGTGTGTGACAATATTTGAATAAGACCCTATTTTTAAATATATCTTAGTTACATGTTCTAAAAAAAAAAATTCGTTCACATCTACGTTAATCTTACAAAACTTGAAGATTATAAAAACGTACGTAAAAGCAAGATTAAGGGCTTGTTAATTTGGACATTTAGGGCTCGTTTGAGGAGTAAGATTAGATGAAAATTTTGTCAATAATAATAAAATAGTTTGAGTTTAGATGTTTATTGGGTTTTGGAAAAGTAGAGATAAAAAGTTGAATAAAATATTATAAAATTAAAATATTATTATCATATCATTTTTGTTTCAGAATATAAAAAAGTAATATTTTGTGTTTTGTTTGTAATTTTGAAAAAGTTGTAATGATTAGATGAAAAGATAAAAAGTTGAAATTGAAAAATATTTGTCTTTGAATAATGTTTAGGAAGGAAATCTTGAGATGAGATGAAATCTTTTGTGTTACCAAACAATTAAGCACTTAGAATATTTCAGAATATTTGTGAATAATAGTGAAATGATTTAAGTTAAGATATTTTATTGGATTTTGGGAAATGAGAGAGAAAAAATTGAAAAAAAATATTCTAAATTTAAAAAATTGTTTGAATATAATTTTTTAATATAATTTTTATTTTGAAATTTGAAAAAGTTGTATTGTTTTTTGTGTTTAATTTATAAATTTGATAAAGTTATATTGCATTTTGTGTTTGGATAATGATTAGATAAAAAATTTAAAAATTTGAAATTGAAAAGTGTTTTATGTTTGAGTGGTTTGGGAAGAAAATATTTGAAAATTTATGAGAATAGCTGAGAATATATTATTACACAAACAAGGTCTAATAAGTTGGTCGGTTTGGCTAGCTACCACGTCACACGATGCAATAATTTGTTGATGTTACAAAACTTTGTCTTCGATCGTTGAGAGAAGACTTTGTATACAGGTGTTTTGGCACACCCCCACGCACAAAGCGTGACCTGGCAAAACCTTAAACACTGCGTTTCGTGGTGTGACAGGAAAAATTCAAATACCTTCCTCCTTCGTTTTTTTCCCCCTTAGCATCCCTCCCTTTCACTCCCCTCTCCCGTAACGTTGTTTCCTGCCTATTTCCTTTGGTGGAGTGATTCTGTAGCACTAGGATTCACTTGTCTAATCTACAATGAAGAATCACCAGTACCTACAATACATTTCCTTTCTTCCATCTCAAAAATTTTAAAAACTTCCTTATTTGAGTCAACATTTTCTTTTTCTGCCACTCCTTGAGAAAATATAATATTCTTTGATTGTTCATCTGAAGCAAAGGAATCAACTTTTGTCTTCCTGATAGTTAACCTTACTCTACGTGGTTCATTTTTTCTTCTGTTTTTTGCTTCTTGGACCTCTTTTTCAAGTCTCGAGACATGTTTCACTAGGAAACTATCTAGGCTTGGAACTTCTGAAACTTATCTAGGCAGTCGAGACATGACGTGTGCTGCAGAGGAGAGCTGCCAAAAGCTAGCCCAAGAGAGAGAGACATCGGTGGTGGTGGAGAGTAGCCAAAGTGTAGGAGGAGAAGGAGAGGGATAGAGAGCCGTCGATTCAAGTCCGTCGAGTGCGAAAATGGGGGAAATGTTTCTTATGGAGAGTCAGTCCATCGATTCCCTCTTCTTCTTTGTCGTTGTGTTTTTCATCAATTTTTTTTAGAGCTGTGCTACGGATCAGTCACTGTTCACGGCTGATCCGTAGCACATGTGACATGTTTACTCTCTTTTTTTTTTCTTTTTTTTGTCACTCTCATCCCTCTCGTCTCTCTCTCAACAGCCCACCTCTGTCATTTCCACTCTCTCTCTCATCAGCAGCTCTCTCCTCGCCGGCTCTCTCTCTCATTGTCTCTCTCTCTCATCTTGGTCTCTCTCTCATCGTCTCTCTCTCATCTTGGTCTCTCTCTCATCTCCTGTCTCTCTCTCTCTCTCATCTCCGCTCTCTCTCTCTCTCTCGTCTCTCTCTAATCAACTCTCTCTCATCTCGGTCTCTCTCTCTCTCTCATCGTCTCTCTCTTTCATCTCCGCTCTCTCTCTCATCGTCTCTCTCTCTCTCACATCAGCTCTCTCAGAAGCGTAGTGTGTTTTGAATTTGGAGATGTGCGGTTTAGATGATGCTACGTAAGGTGTGCAAAAGGGATGATCTAAATAGTGGCTGCTCCTAATATTATTTCTTTTTTTTAATAAAACAAGAGCTGACGTGGCAACTAATCGTAGTGGAACTGATCGTTGAGTTCTCAACTAAGACTTTGTCGAGGCTTTTAACTTCTTGTCACCTACCAAGACTTGTATATATAATTCTATATTCAAATATATATACTTATGGGTCAATTTACTTGAAAGAGCTGATTCAGATATAACTTTTTTGGAAACAAAATAAGATAATCTCAACTTTGTCTGAATATTGAATGTAATGAATTATGGCCTTCTAGCTAGCACTTAGGATTGTGTGTTTTTCCAACTTCAAACCTAATCAACCACTTGACTTGATTTACAAGGAAAATTGATTACTAGAATTGCACCAATTGAACAAACAAGCAAAAATTTGAACTTTTTTAGAAATTAGTATTGTAATTCAAATGGTTATGCTTGTGATGCAATTGGTAATTTAACCATTTTTTTTATCTTTTTTTTTTTTCACTCTTTGGTAAAGCATTGAATATCATAACTACATGTTAATTGTTTATAACCCTATCAAAGATATAGAAGCAAGTTGCTAGCCTTAAAAGGCATTCACCCTCTAGACTGATAGGGGTGCCACCCCCACACCCCAGGGCGGGGGTGCCCTCATCCTGCACCTGGCCCCTGCATGGGTGGGGGTGGGGTTTGCCGCCCAAGATTCAGCCAAGAGGCAGGGCCACCCGTCCATGTGCCAAGGGGCGGATTTAGACCCCTGGTCCGTCCATCCCTCGCAAGGTAGAACAACCAGAAAGCCAAGAAAATCTAAAAAAATACAAAACAACTCACAAACAACAACAAATCTACATATTCATCCCAAAAATCCACACATTTATCATCTAACAACAAATCTAAGAAGTTATAAAGTACAAACGCACAACACATGGCAAGACCACGGCGTGGCCATGGGTCTAAGAAAAGGAACTAGGCTGTAACACTCCGCTCCTCAATAAAGACATTTTAGAATTTTCGGGGAGCCAGCGTGCTACTACTGAACTTGACTAAAACTTTTCCTTTTAATAACGAGCTAGATGCAAAAGATTTCATAAATAAAATAAAATTTAATTAATACTTAAATCCAACATAGAGTCTGCGGAAGCACTTATTTAAAAAAAATACGGAAGTCTCATGTGTTTATCAAAATAATTTACCGAAATCTTAAACCATAAAACTTAATCATAGCAAAATCTGTCTAGGCCTCTGCCTCACCTCCCGGGGTCAAGTCCTGTTCTGCAGTCTCATCCTCATAAATGTCATCACCTTGGGTGGTTTAAAAACATGAAAAGAAATTAAAATGAGTTGAATACTCAATAAGCACACATCATACAGTAAACATAATAAACATGAAGTTTCTTGAAAAACATGCATACTCATAAATACATATGTAAATAACATGAATATGAACATGAGTTTATCTTTCACTTGTTATAGGCCGATATCCATTGTTGACCCCCGTGAGTTAGGGTTAGCGAATCTAAGTAGATTTTGATTCCGCTCGTGGCCACGGGTTGTGGAATCCATACATAAGAAAGATATACTGGGTGCACTACCAGCATGTACGACCTGACAATGCAATATGCCCATAACATAGATATCGTCTTCATATCATAACATAGGCCGTTACGCATCTTATTATCATATTTCATCATAATCATATTTGCATACTTGTCATATCATATCATGGATTTCAAATGAAATCACATTCTTTCATCACATGTCGTGATGCATGACTTCTCACATAAAATCATGATTTTTCATAAATACTTTAATGCATAAATCTTCACATAAAATCATGCATGACTTTTCCTAATTTATTTTGATGCATAACTCCATTCATAAAATCATAAATTTTCATTAATAACTTGATGCATAATTTTTTGTATAAAATCATGGATTTTCATAACTTTATCATGTCTTGAGTACGTAAAAAGGCGCTTTCAATGGAGGGCATACATGCATAATATTTTTATAAAAGACATGCCGTTTACCATAAATACGTGTAAGGTATGATCATGCTACTTACCTTGCAGCGCTAATCCACTATTTTCGTCACGTAATCAATCACCTATACAATGAGCGTGTAATATCCATAAATATTCCAATCGAACCCGTATTTAAATATTTAACTGTAAAATGCTAAAATTATCCTATTTTAATTCTTCAATACTTAAAATTCTCCTAATCCCTAAAATACTATCATTTCCCTAAATTCATCTACAATTAATTGATATTCACTTACCCTAATTTTAACGCAAATCTATTTAAGAAACAAGCCTATCCCCCTTAAGAACATAATCTTTGCTCTAATAAAAATATTATCAAGTCCAAAATAATTTAGAGTCCGAATATAGTCTAATAACATACATGTTTATCTTCATGATAATTTTTTTAAAACTATAACCCAACTCTATGCAAGATCCTAATATGCCTGCTTAGGCTCAAATATAATACAAACTAATTCAAAGGGCAAAATTGTCATATTTCTACGTATATGTTTTTTTTTCCATTTGAAATCATGCAAGTTATGTAGAAGGAGTGCAGGGCTTACCAAAAGCTAGGCGTGAGGCTGGGTTGCACTCGACAGTGGCAAGCGTGGTGGCACTCTGGCGGCTGGGTGTGTACGAAACTGAGAGAGAGAGTAATAAGGGAGAGAGAGAGAGAGAGAGAGAGAGAGAGAGAGAGACGAGGAGTGAAAGAGAGTTTACGGGAGAATAACCAACTACCGAGAGGCTATGCTTGGAGTGGATCGGCGTGAACTTACAGAGCGAGGATGGCGGCTTGTGGTGGTGTGATGTGTTGGGCGGCACTCTCTATGCAGTGTGGTGACGAATTGGAGGGAGTTGGTGCCGTGGGGTGGCTGGGCTGTGGCTCATCGTGGAGATCAGTAGGTGCTCTGTTTTTGGGTGTGAAAAACAGAGGAACGATGGCCGTTGGCTGTTTCCGATTTTTCTTTTGCTTCCTTGTGCAGGTGGTTGCCGTGTGTGGAGCTGGAGTTTCCTGGTGGCTATTTTATGGTTGTTCACGGTGGATGAGGAAGACGTTTTGGCGTGGGATTGGATGCAGTGGCTTACGGTTTGGGTTGGTGTGGAGTGGATCAGAGTGCGACGTGGGGGAGAAGGTGTGGGTTGTTGGGTTCGACGATGGTGGTTCTTGGTGCACTGCCGTGTATGTGCTGGTTGCTAGTGGCTTGAGGGGTGGTCTGGTATGGAGAGAAACTGCTATGGAGTTTCTGTTTTCATGGGGCTTGTCGTGAGTGTGTTTCGACTTTGGGCGGCAAAGTATTTATAGACCTAGCTGGTTAAGAAACAAAAGGAAAACCTAGAGGTGTCAACGTGCACGCAAAAGAAACGGTTGCGATAGAATCCTCAATGTAGTGATAGACTGACCAGGAACTAATCCATATGTACATTTAAATATAAAGGTGACGCAGAACGTCAAAAAATTTAAATCCTAAGGAAAGAGACGTGTAAGGTTGAGAGGAAAGTCGTGGGACTAGCTAGTTTCGTGCGGGGCTGTGAGTTGTGGAAGGGAATCCGGTAGTGACTAGGAGTTTTATTATGGAAAGGAAAACAAAAGTTTATTAGTGTTTGGAGTCGATAATTCAAGGGCTTGGAGCTTTTTTTTTTTTTAATAGAACTTTAATTCTAGGTTCAAATAAATATAACTTATCCGATAAGTCATTTTATGGGTTTTAACTCACTTATTGAGCCTAATAAAATTATCTGTAATTTATTCCTAAATATATAGGATCGGGTCGTTACATAGGCCCTTCGTGGCCATGGTTCCATGGCCGTGCTTCAAGAATGAGGCGTTGAGAAGAAAAATAAAAAGCTAGAAATAGGAAAAGGAGGAGAGAAAAATGAACTCCAAAGGGAGAGAAACTGAGAAAGAAGAGAGGAGAGCAGAGGAGAAGTGGCGGAAGGGGAGAGAGCGAGAGAGAAGAAATTTAGGGTTACGATTTTTTCTTTTATACTTATGACGTACTTAGGAATTTGTTTATTTTATATGTATGTGTAGATATATATATATGTATATATATTATTGGGTCGGGGTGAGGTATAATACGGGTGGGCCTAGACCCAGCTTGCCTCGCATGATGCAAGCTAGGGTTGCTTGCGCCGACTAGGTTGGGCCGGAGTGGTGGATGGAGAGGTGCAGGAGGAGGCGGTGCCCCGCAGCCCAGCCCTAGAGATTGAGCCGGATAACTAAGGAATATTGTACGATAGAGTTTAGCATGGTCGAAAGAACTAGACATGGAGAAAATTTAGCCGAAGAGATCGGGAGACAATAGATCTTCTTGGGCTCTTGGGCCAGGAATGAGACCCAAAGAAGATAAGAAACTGAAAAAAAGTCTCCAACTCTCCTAAATAAAGAAAATTATATTCCAAACCAGTAAAGCTGGTGGTATTATTCAAGGAGCAGTGCTAGGGACACCGCTGCGGCTCCCGCTCGGTGTCCCGCTAACGTTAATTTATGTGTTTTTTTTTTTCATTTTTAACATATATTTTTTTAATATTTTTTAATATTTTTAAAAAATAAAAAAAAATCACATCTTTATTAAAAATTATTTTCTTAATCAATAAATAAAAAATAAAAAATAAAAAATAAAAATAAAAATTCCAGCAGGACTGCGGGAGATATATCATTTCCCTTATTCAAGATAAAACGATGACAGTGACCAGTCTTAGCATAGGATAATGTTATCGAGCAGAGCTAGGCTCCTTGGTTGGCCGGGACAGTTCAAACCCTGTACGTACGTTGCTGAATCAACAGTAGTAGAAAGACAAACTACTTCCAGTTCCCAACACATTTATTGCTTTTTTCCCACTCTTGTAAGTTGTTTTTGCAAAAACTGCACCAGAAACAAGATGCAAGGAAAAGCTCGTCTTTGACCTACTGGAACTGTACGGGGTAATAGCTAGCAACAAGGGTAAAAGCAAGTCAATGCAGCTTTTTCCTTTCCTTTCCTTTCCTTTCTTTTCTTTTCATTTCCTTGGCAAGTCAATGCATGCAGCTTTCATTAGTTTCTCGATCTCTTCTCTTGCAAAGCCCGTGAAAATGAAGAGGCCAGTGAGAGGCGGACGCGTGAGGAGTCCCACCCATGCTCTTCTGCACTTCTCAGACCTCTATCGCCTTGGACTATATACCCCGTCAGTCTTTCCCTTCCCGGTCACCTCATCTGTTCATGGCCAGGTTTTCAGTTTTCAACACAGCATCTCTCATCATACTTCCCCTCCAGCAAAAGAAATTCTCTCTCTGTCTCTCTCTCTCTCTCTCTCTCTCTCACGCAGATACGCTGAAAGAGGACAAAATGCCAACGGAGGTAGGCAAGCATTTATCCGGTCATTTTCACGCTTCTTACAGTATTTATTACAGTGATATGTTCTGAGTGTTTTGACTGTAACGACAAGCTTTGGTAAAACATGGACTTCCAAACCATATACATCCTGTGCTTCAGTACTTACTTAGACACATCTTCAATTGTAGAATAAAGCTCATGGAATTATAGCCTTTTTTGAGTCAAAATCATCTTTTTAGATGTTAGAATCTTTAGGAAAATGAACTATGAATATTACAAATTAATGCACACAGCGAGTACACATATTGTTGTGTCTAGAGGCCGATCGCAGAATTAAACAGAAAAAAAAGAGTTAAAACCCTTCATGCTGACTTGAACAAATAAATGATCGAAGGGTACTCTGTGTCATGAAAGATATTAAAGATTTGAAGAGAAAAGAGAAGAGAACCCAGATCATGTCAGTTTAGTGCAGTACCCTGGCCTTCTAAGTACCATTAACCCGTATGCCAATACCCTACTCTATCATGCTTTATTTATTATCCTTGCCAGGGAGATGCATGGTACAAGGGTCTTAATTCCCGAGGGTGAGAAGCCCCATCATGCTATTTCAGAAGAACGCTGGCATAATTGGCATTTAGTGGCATGCAGCACAAACAGACATTAATTAGTGGCTAATTGAACCCTTGAACCAGACACGTACACCACCACCACCAATATCCAAGCCTATTGAGGGAGGAAAAGATCAGCACTTCAAACTTTATGAACAAGCTGAATGTAACTAAAGCCAGACACACGAACATATTACTTTGGAACAACAATGAATTAAACCAAGAAGTTTAAAAACATCTAGATAGTAAAATAAGACCAAGGAAAATTAACAATGCAGATCATATCCGTTGGATTTGTAGTGACTCTGAGAGTAAAGTACGGAGGTTATGTTTAAAGCTGCATATACGTATTCATTCTTCAAATTCTACTTCATTAGGCAGGGGGATAGGTGGGACCCTAGAGCATAACATCAGGAGCAATCTGCCTGAGAGGGGTTGGACTACCAACGCTGTAAACAGACATGGACATGGCGTTACTGCTAGTGCAAGATTCACTTCCATTTCCACCAGCACCACTACAATCAATGTTAGCCTTAGCCTGATCATCTTCAGATTCATCAGCCTCCCCAAGAAGTCTTTGGTACGCCGGACTTGTATAAGTTGCGACTACCACCACCACTAGACTCGCCGCTATAACCTCCCCCCCAACAATCCCTCCAAACACTTGCCCTTGCGCCCCTGCAAGACATATCCCAAAAGAAGAACAAGAAGCAAAAGAAACAGCGCCAGAAAGACAAGATGAAGAAGAAAGTTGTTTAGTAGAGCAAGTCGGTGTGGGATAACCCAAATATGATCCAGAGAGAGAGAGGAGGTTAAAGGGTCCATGCAGGGTAATGCTCGGCGTGTGGGACACAGGGTGTCGGAGTGTGACGTTGGACACGGACCCGGACCCGCTCAAGACACTGATACCTACGTGTTGTCTGTGCGCAAACTGCATGACCGTCTCGACCACATCGGAGCCTGCGGATATCTCGAGGATCACTGGTTTCATGGCGGAGTCACAGTTTTTGGTGATCACAATGGGAGGCTTGGGCTTGTTCTTGGACCCAGGTGGTCTGCCTCTTGGTTTCTTGGATATCTCTGGGATTGATCCAAACTCAGTGCCACAAGCGGTAGTACTGGTACCTCTGGTTTTCTTGGGCTTGGACGATGATGATGAGCCATGTCCAGCTGCTGTAGCAGGGAGGATGGGCACAGTTCGAGGACTGTGCTCGGAGGACTCATCATCAGAGGTGTGGAACAGGCCTCTTCCTTGGGGGAGAGAGATGCCACCACCATAGTCAGCCATTGCTGACACCGGAGAGAGAGTGAGAGAAATAGAGAGTATAGAGCGAGGATGGTTTGAACTTTGAACACTGGGGTAGTCAGGCAGGATGTGGGATCCACAGAAGTGGGTCTGGAAGGGATGAGAGGAGACGGGGAAGGAAGAGATTTGGCAGAGAGGGCGAATTTTATGAGTAATAAATAGTAAATACAACCTTTCAGAAGAGAGATGCTTAGGACGCTGTATACTGGCTGACGTGGTATGACCAAGTCACTAGTGTTTGACAGTCAATGCTGACGTGGTATCCTTGCACAGATCATATTCCTAACTTCTTCTTTTTTTTTTTTTTCCCTCTTTTACGTTTTTGTTGTGTTTAAAAAGAAAAACTCTTGTTGTAGTCCCCTGGTTCAGTCGCAAGGCAAACGATTTTGATGTGGATAAAATAAAAACGCATTGTTTCATAACCTCTCTGCATTTCCCCAGATCCCTCTCCCTCCTTCCATTTCCATTTCACCATTTCTCTCCCTCTCCGTGTTTCTTCCCTTTGATTTCTCTCCCTTGAAGACAAAGATACCACATCACCGAGACTCTCTGTGTTCTCGCCCTAGAAGATGAAGACTTTACGCCATAGTGGACAAGCTGGAGACCGACTCGGTGGTTTCCTAGAGCGACGACAACAACAACTTTGTGGTCTGGAACCCGCATGAGTTCGCCGCCAAGCTTCTGATCTCTGCACCAACAGCCTCTGTTGAATCATCAACACCAAAACATTCACAGAGTCTATCTTGAATCATGAGTTTGCTGCCAAGCTTCTTGCCTCTGCTAATTGGTATTGTGTCTGCATTACATGTGCAGAGGATTGCACATCAAACAAGCTTTGCAAGGATGTCCATACTTCACGAGCAGTAGTGCATTCAAGCACCTGGGAGAGGACCTGAGGTGTTAAGGAAGAATTAAGGGTTGAAAGTATAAGTTGATCTAAGAGGAGCCACTGAATATGGTCCGGATTGGGGCTACCGTCGATCATGGGAGAAGGCATAGTGGTGATGAAGTGAGTTGCAGAGCTGAGAATGGATGGGTTGATGGTGGGCGTTGGGTTCTGTGTGGAGGAGATGGGGAAAGAGTCTTTGGATGCCATGGAAAAAATAGAAGAAAGAGAAAAAAAAAAGTGGTGAAGACGATGGTCTTTCAACAAGCTCTTGATACCATATTGAGATTACAACTCAGTATGAAAATCAATTGCTCGACAGAATGTGTAAAAGACTAAATCTCTGCTGTGATTTTCTTGCTTCTGCAATGTGGGTATTTGCCTGAGTGTTGATTTCGGTTGTGCATGTGCTGATGCATTCTTCTTATTGGGCGACTGCTTGTGCACTTGCTTTATTTTCTTTCTTAATACTTACGGACTCAACCACTTGAAGCTCGAGCGAAGACCACAAATCGTTGAAAACCACAACGCAAGAAAAGCACAAACAGAGAAGTAAGAGAAGAACCAACAGCACCAACGAAGACCACAAATCGTTGAAGGAAACCAAAGTCGAAGATCACGAATCACAAGACGTGCAAAAGAATGAAGCAGGAATCGGAACTCTATTTTTTTTTTTTTTTAATTAATAGCAGCTGCCACGTCATCCGATTGCATGGCGATTGTAGCTAGCGACTGTACGTAGGAGAACTGTAATAGTTTTTAAAAGATTTTGTACATTTTACAATGAGTTTTAAGTTTTTTTATTTTTAAACACATGGCACACGTGTGGATAATCAAGGAACATGTGTTAAATATTGACAAATCATTTCTAAAAGTTGACTAACAAAAGTCTAAAGTCGAGAGATTAGCTTGATTATTTTGCAAACCACAATCATGGGGACCAATTTAACTTTAAAGCAAATCACATGCCCTATGTTTTGTATTTTACTCTTTAATGAGATTAGCTTTTATAAGAAATAGAAAGTAATCAATAGATGGGTGGATTCAACAATTTTTCCATTCAACTTTCACAATGCGAAAATAAAAACTTAAAAATAGATGAAAAAGTGATAGAAAATGACAGACATGCAACTATTTTTATAATTACATTTTAAAATATGCATAATTATAAAAGAAAAATTGAATAGCTTGAAAAGTGGCAGTATCCAGTATAATGTTGTGCTCCATGATTGTTCACGTAACGTTGCGGTCATTGGCATGAAGGTGGATTAAGTGTAGTGGTTCTCTGCTCTCTTGGATAGGAGAAAACTCATAGTTTGAAAAATAAAATAAAATAAAATTTATAATTTTAGAATGTGCAAACTTTCTGCATGCTCTTTAAAAGAAATTGATAAATCTATGATCTACGTGAAAAAATTACTTTTTTAATAATAGACTATTTTTTAAAACGGAATGTGCGAGACTTACGTTCTGAACTGTCTAGGAGTTACTTTAGTTTAAAATGAAGCAGTCACATAGATGGTTGGTAGAAGCACATGGCTTTAGATAAAGTAGAGAAAGTAGTGGTAATAATGAAGAATGTGTGGTCAAGAAGGAATAAATTTTGCTTTGAAGATAAATTTTCTTGCCCAAGAGTAGTGGTACAGAATGCTACTGCATGGTTGGATGAATTTCAGTAGACAAATAAAGGAAAAGAAGGGGATTGTGGTTCTGAAGAAGGGGCTGTGGAAAGGGTGGAATGGAGGAAACCAGATGCTGATAGATTCAAAGCTAATTTCGATGTTGCAATGGTGCTAACTCAACAGATGATGGGTATGGGTATTGTGATAAGGGACTGTAATGGGGATGTTTTAGATTCAATGTATGCTAGTAGAGATTATGTCAGGTCCCCTTTTATGGCTGAATGTAATGCCTTAGGGAGGGCTATGTGCTTATGTAATGAGTTGGTTTTGAAGGAGATGCGAAAGAGGTCATTGATGCTGTGAGGGCTGATATGAGAAATGAAGCATGGGATGGGCAGCTCATTGAAGATATAAAGAATATACTGCAACAGAGAAAGAAGTGGACTGTTGATTTTATAAGAAGAGAAGGGAATGAAGTGGCTCACCAGTTGGCAAAGTTAGGCTTAAAGTCTGATGAAGAACAATGCTGAATAGAGGAAGTTTCAGCAACTGTGTACAATTTGATTGTAAAGGAAAAAGATGTATCACGTGAATAGTAGATGAAATGAATACATACATAATTGAATTTAAAAAATAAAAATAAAAATAAAATAAAAAAAGAAGAAGAAGAAGAAGAAGAAGAAAGAAGGAAGAAGAAGAACATGACTTTGGTCTCATTTTTAATAAAGGTCTTGGTAGTTTTTTTCATTCCTCTGCGGTGTTTGATGCCCGGTTTTAGCATCTTTGGGCCTCCAAAATGCTATCGAACGTTGATGTACCTATTCATGCGGCATGCCTACAGCGCTCCGTTTCAAGCCATACATTGTCCACAGCCACAAGCTTCACTACTTCAAAATTTTTGAAGAGGTTTAACTATTTTAAAATCAAAATAATAATATAATATTTTATATTTTAATATTTTTTTTTCTTTTTTTTTATATTTTACAAATATACTTTACATATTAATTAATAATTTAATTTTTATTGTCCAAATAAATTATTTAACACGATAACTACCTCACTCTCTCATGTCTTGTTTTCTCTCTTTCGGTGATGAAATTTTGTTTGTTCTGATCTACTTGTGAGGGGCCATAGAAGAATTTCAAACAGTTTTCGTGTTGCCATTATTACCAGAAGAAATGAAGAGAGGAAGAAGAAAGGAAGAGAAAGAGAAGGAAGCGAGAAAAGAGACGCGGGAATAAGTGAGAAAAGTATGAATATTTTTTAATAAAATATTCTTTTAACTGGCGAATAATAACTCACCAAATATGACTTTGGTTTTTTATTTATTGTAGCTCATAACTTGATTTGAAGTGATTTGGCTAGTCCAATGCAACTGATTTTAAAAAAAATTAATCAAAATTTAGACTTCATTGGCATTTGACTAGTCCAATACCAGTGCTCTCAAGCTGCTTCTAAAATTGTGTTACAAATGATGCTTTGCTGGGAAATTGAGAGAGTATGCTCACACAAGCACTTCCTTCTTTTGCGTTATGAAATCGGAAGAACTAGGCAACTTGCAAGTTTGGATTTTTTTTATTAAGCAATATTAGATACAGTCGTGGAGTGCTCAAATGTCGCGCAATTTTTTTTGAAAAAGAGTAGGGTCTATTATTAAAAAATTAATTTTTTTTTTCATGTAAGTCCTATATTTACCCAATTTTTTCAAAAGGATTGCACGATACTTGTGCATTCCATGACTACAAATATTATTTATGTCTTTTATTTTTCTTATTTTAGGCGGAGTTTTGATATATTTGGTTGAATAGTAGTGCATGAACAATAATAATAGATGGAACAAGATTGACGGGCAATGCATGCAGATCATCGCAATGGGATGAAAATATGAAATGTATTATTTAAAAAGTTACAAAATTAATTAAATCCATGAGCAAGAATAAGGGAATAGAAGAAAACTTATTTTTTATTTATTTTTAAATAGG
This sequence comes from Pterocarya stenoptera, assembly GCA_003123785.1. Classification (NCBI taxonomy): domain Eukaryota; kingdom Viridiplantae; phylum Streptophyta; class Magnoliopsida; order Fagales; family Juglandaceae; genus Pterocarya; species Pterocarya stenoptera. The sequence goes on along the minus strand of QEOT01005217.1, from coordinate 140,062 downwards.
ACGGTATATCAGTTTTATTATACAATTTTGTTTCCCTTATACCGTGTAAGCTTTTATAAGTTTTCTTTTACTCTCGTGTAAGCTTTTGTATAAAATAGGCCCATCGTTTCCATTTATAATTTGGCTCTGTAAATAATTTGATCTAAACCCAATGTCAGTATCCATTTGTTTTTTCTAATTCACGTGGATTTGAATCTCCGTCGTGCTCATACTTTTTGAACATGCATTATTATTATTTTTTTGATATATGGAGAGGTAGGTTCGATCAAGATTCTTTTAGTGAAAAATTAAGATGTTGTCAATTGATCTAAAAGATGTTGACAGAACATGCATTATTTGAATGAACGTCATGCATGGGTCCTAAAATCAACATATATTTATATATATATAAAGACAAAATCAATGCTTCAAATCCGCAAACGATAGACAAATTAAACATTATTTTAATAATCCTTATCCTTTTCTCCTAGTTAGTTACAGGCGCAAAGATATCCCATAAAAATAAACTCTACAAATTAACATATCTTCATATGAAACGTTAGATGATCTACTTTATAATAAAAATAATTTTACAATCTAACGTAGCACATCAAATCACATCAGTTTGTAAGTTTATTTTTATGAAATTTCTTTGTACTTAAAGCATTTCTCTTTATATATATATATATATATTCTAGACAAGAATAGTAATATTATTAAAAACATAATAATATACATGATTTTTTATTATTGATAATTCAATTAGCTCTCTACTCCCTAGAATAAGGGAGTGAGTATTAGATCACCTCTTGTCTTTTATATTCTAATTAATATTCTCATTCGGATTTAAATTTTTTATACTTTTTAATATCCTAGAGTGGAAAATAGATAATTAGACTTTATAACCTCATAGCTGTTCAAGTAAGTTTATAGGACAGTATTAATATTTAATACTCAAGAAATACTATAGGGTATTAAGGTCTATTTTATGTATTTTTCTCTCCCATTCTAAGCTTTAGAATTCAGTCAAAAACTCTTAAGGGATGTGATCCATTCCGGTCACTCAGGCTTTAGAATTCACTCATGAAGAAAAATCCGAAGCATGATGAGGTGGGAAGATGTGAGAAATTAATAAGCAGGTCATAGCAAAAACGAAAAAGAAAGTCCCCTCAAAAGTAGACTAGAAGTAAGAACCGACGAGAAGAAAAAGGCCAACCTAGTTGGAAAAACGTGGAGACTTTTAAGGGGGTGTTTGGAATTCAGTCCCACCTAATTTAGCTAGGTACGTACCTAACCTTTCACAAAAAGGAAAATGAGGAACCCTATGACCAAATTAAAGAACCTGAGCAGATGATATATATATAAATATATATATATATATATATATTTAGACAACCGAGGTGAGGTTTCAATGTGAGATTTTTCATTTTGGCTTCGTTTATTTTCAAAAAATATCTCATTTCATTTCAATTTTATCATTATACTTTTTCAAATTTTAATTTCATCATTAGAGAGTCGGGTCATATGTCATTAAGAGCATTTTTATTGGTTTGGCCAAATCCATCTTTAAAATTTAGTCAATATCACACTTCTTTATATTTATCTATTTCATTTAAATTTAATCCCCACATTGGATTATCCATTCACTTTCTATATAATAATAAAATATTATTAATTTAAGAATTTTTTATTTAATTTATTTTTATCACATTTTGTAGTTCTACTAATTGAAAGTTAATAATAATTGTAGATGCTAAAATTATTTTAAATATGCCCAATTCAATGTGGGGTCTTTTTGGCACAGATTATTCAAATTTTGGCTATCCTTCTCATTTGGCCAAGCCGATGAGTATACTCGGCCATCAGGCTCTAGGCAGATCATCTTCTAATTGATTTCACTGCAAGTAAATTAATTACTTGTTATCAGTTATTTTATGTCAAAATGAGTTTATTCTCATCACAAATAGTCATTTTCATCGCAAATAATTCGTCATAAATGGCTTTTTTTTTTTCGTAGTATTCTTAGTCAAAAAATGCATTTTTTTTTTAAACTTAAGTATACAATAATTCTTAATAAACTCGTACGTACGTTATAATTCTATTTAGTTTCTTTTATACCACTACATGATTATCTTCCCATGCATACATATTAGTCAAGACCCCATATATCCATTAATGACAGAAAAGATGGGGACCTAAAATACAAAATAAGTCATGATGATTATAAATGTGCATGATGTCTCCATCTAGCTAGGGCATAGATCTATTCAAATCATGTTCCTATTTGACAATTATGCATGGCAAAATTAAACACATGATGTTGTGTTAAAGTGGTAACAACCTCAAGCAAGCAACACGATTACAAACCATGCAGGCCTCTCAAAACTGGTGGTGGGTTCATGCATGCAAATTACACGCAACTTTTCCAGCTTGCATGAAATTCTCTACCCTTACTTATGAACTATCATGATCAATGATTATAACCAAGGAACAAGATCTACAATGGTGCAATTTTGCAATGGATTAATCCGATGGGATTTACTTGACCAATGCATCATAAGATACCAAACTCTATGGAGCAATAGGCACCTGATCATCTAGCTATTCCACCTTTATAAACAACAAAATGTATAGTAAATAAATATACAGACATGTAATCATATAAGTTCGTCCTCTAATTATAGTCAAATTTCTGAATCCGTCATTACTCAATCGCTTTTTTTTATAAGTATCGGAGTAGGTTTAATTTGCTCGGAGGAGATTTAATTTGCTCGTGTTAGGCCTCGTTTGGTTACACAATTCAGATGAGATGAGATGTTTTGTTGAAAGTTAAATAAAATATTATTATAATATTATTTTTGTTTCAAGATTTGAAAAAGTTGAATTGTTTATTATATTTTATATGGGAGTTTGAAAAAATTATAATGATTATATAAGATAAGGTTATATGATTTTGTGTAACCAAACCAGCTATTATTCATTTATTCATGACTGGCTTTCAATATTATTAAGTTAGGGTTTCTCTCACGCAAGGTGTTTTGGAGAACAGTTGAGGCAATTTCTTAACTGTTGCCTTGAAGATCGAGAGAGATTGGCCTTTGTCCTGAAGCTAGCTTTGGAGAGCATCTATCATGGTAATTAAGAGGAGTGGGGAGAGTGATAATAATGTTGATGGGACCAAAGTGGGACCTTGAAGAGCGTCAGTGGAACAAATTAGACACTTGAAGTGGAAGCTGCAATGTCAAGCAAAGTAACACCCAAAAATCTCTATCCCTCACCCACTCCCCACCAAAAAGAAAAAAAGTGGAATAGAAAAAACATCAAACAACATCGTTATCATCCAAATATCATCATCATCATCTCCTCTATTTTCTTCATTCTCCTTTCCTTCCTTCGATCAGTCCCACCAACTACCGTACCCACCTCTTCAACTTGCAGAAAAGCAAGCTCTCTTTCCGATCTTCCTTTCCTTTCCTTTCCATGCAGAGCATGATGACCGCCATTCGAGGTCAGGTCATGTTGTGATAAACTTATAAGCACTAAAGTCCCTTCCATATCGAATGATAGTCACAAGCCTCATCATGAGTCGTTAACGCATAACATAACTCAAAATTCGTAGGCTTAAGCTTTTGGATTAGATTGTAACCCAAGTATGTTCATCTGCCTAACACGGGAACAGATCAATATGTATGACTAAAATATGATGTTTTCACCATCACTTGGGAGTTTAAAAGTTGTTTAAGGCACCACTAACAGCAGTTTTGCGAAGTGCTTTGGAAAACTAGGAATTATAACCACACAAACAACTTTCAAAGCAGATGATCACAATGACAATTTCATTTCCATAAGCTCATGACTCGGTAACATGTCATAAGTGTTTAGATGCAACTAATTAAGATTCCAAGGAAAAATGCTCATCAAGTTGGGGAAGAGGTTAGGGGACTGAAGAAACCGATATCTGTCATAAATACAACACATGCAAGAAAGCCGAGAGGAAACCAAAGTTACCATAAAATTAATGAACTCTTTATCCTGCTACGTACTACAAACTCCCCCCCATCAGGTACGCAGCACCATTAATTAGCAATCAGAAGAAAGCCCGGCTACCATAAAACACACGCGATCCATCCTTCTTCTTGTCCATTTCTAATTTGTTGCTACTGTTTTGAATGACATCCCCACCATCTTCACTTTCCGGTTTATCAAGATCCATTGGAAGCTTCATCTTTGCCAAAGATTCGGTAAATTGCTGCATGCTTCTCATGTACATGTCCACTATTTGCTGTTGCATTGCAGACTGCTCAGCCTCAATGTTGATATTCCCGAGTGGACCTGAAAATACTTGACCAAATTTGGTCGAACCGCCCATATTCCTATCTTTTTTCTTCTCCTCCTCTTTGCTGCTTATGAAATTTGACTCTTTTTCATCTCTGATTTCAGTCCCCTTTTTCGAGGTTGGAGTGTCTGGACAAGCACCGGAATTCTGATTAGCCTCAGTAGGGATTAAGATATTGACAGAACTTGGTGATTCACCACATAAACGACTCTTTTTCTCGGTTGAATCAGCCGAGTTTCTATCATCGCTTAAGCTTGTTGTAGTTGAACTTAAGAACCCAGAAGTTTGTATGCTTCCATTGGGAGAATTTGATCCACCACGATTTTCCTCAGACGAATTCACAGTCATATCATAATCATCAATAGAATGAGGAGAAGAACCAAGGTGGAGAAATGAAACGAGTCCCCTAGAATTGGACCTCGAACTACAACCATTCCCTGACAAGTCAAAGTACTCGGATACCATCTGTTGATTCTCTTTAACAACATTAATGTCTGGGAATTCGATCCTAGAATATTCAATTGGGTCTAAGATCACATCTGAGATTTTCCGGTCAAGCAACACAACCTCCGAAGATATCGATGACTTGGTAACCGATTCGGGTAATGAAGAGGGATTCACAGGCACAGAAGTGTTAAAAGAAAGACTCAATTGGATAGTTCCAGCGGGGGAGTGAAAGAGATCAGTGGAAGAGAGGCTATAGTCTTGTGTAACCTTTCCTTTGCCAACTACTTGTGAAATTGGGACCAAGACAAACCCCAGCAGTTGATCTTCCATGTAGTTTCTAGCCCTGCTCAGCATCCAAATCTCACATTTTAGAACTGCATCAACTTGGGTGATTTTCATCCTCAGGTTCTCGTTGAACTCCGGATTTTTGCCACCTCCATGGATGATTCGAGTGGTGAGAGTCTCATCTGGGTTATAGGTAAGAGAAAACTTTGCATAGACATCTTGGTTGTCGTAGATACATATGTTGTGAATGTTCCTGGCATGATGTACATATACGTCAAGAATACCCGAAAACTCAGAATCATCATCCCCATGATGACTCATTGTGTTGGAACTGGGATTATAACGGAACCCAGTGGTTTGATTGAACGAATCCATCTCGATATAACCTCCGATGGGAAGATTGGTGCTTCGCTAGCAGAAAGGGAAAACAGGATGGAAACAGAGGTGGTGTGGGATACTGGGTTATCAATGCAAACACATTGATGAGATTTATTTCTATATTTTGTGGGTGAGCAAAGTTACAGTACGTGAGTTCAAGCAAAAGGAGTGGAAACAGAGGAAATTTTGGAGAGGTGAGGTTAATAGAGACAGAGAGTTTAAACAAAACAGAACAAGAACAGAGAGTTCTTTAGTACCAGAGTGATGGAGAACAAGACATTGGAATCCCTGCTTCAGTATCCTCTGAACTCATGAGTTCTTGAAAAAGTTTAAGAAGATCAACCTACGAAATTCAACCAAAAAGCACACAGAAATGAAAGAAAGACCAAAGAGAAAGGGAGACTTATGGTGGAAGGAAGAAGCTTGCTTTTGTGGGTGTTAAGGGTAGTTGGTGGAGCAATGGAGGAGGAGGAGAATGGAGAAAATCAAAGGAGATGATGATGATGATGATGCTGGTGGTATAGATGATGATGACGTTATTGTCGTCTTTTTGCCACTTAGTGATTGCTTCTTTGCTTTTGAGGGGTGGGTGAGGGATAGAGATTTTTAGGGTTGCTTTGCTTGACATTGCAGCTTCCACTTCTAGTGACTAATTTCCTCCACTGATGGCATTGGAGGCCCCACTTGACCCCCCCATCCATCTTCATTATCACTCTCCCTACCCCTCACTCCCTCAGAGATGCTCTCCAATGCTTTAAGAAAACATCATCTCTCTCTCTCTCTCTCATGCAAGAAAATATGCCTCCACAGTTCACAAACACTATGGAGGAAAGAAAAAAGTTTGCATTGCATTGGAAGCAAGTGAGAGAGAAAATATGAGAAACCTAAAATTCAATTATGCTCCAGGAGGTACGCATGGCTCACCATTTGACAAGTCTTACTTCAATAATCACATCTACCTAAACTTTCCTCTACATAAATGATTTCCATCATGCAATTTAAACATTTCCTTTTCATTGATCTTCAAAAGAAATTGGTTTCCACTCATTGTAATAAGCAGACGCAGGGTATTTATACATGCTTTAATCAGTTTCTAGACCCACATATGATGTAGGCAGACAAAGTCCCTTCTCATTTATTTCAAGCAAAATTGGACGTGAAAATGTATTGCTTGAGGTTGTTGCTCTCTTCACGGCCACCCATTCTGTAATGCACTCATCAAACATGAACATGGTTTTGAAAGTCATCAGTCCAACAACTTTATTCCTTATCATAATTATTTGGCTAGGAATAAAGTTGAACGTATCAGACCACGAAGCACAGTTTCTGATGATTATTTTTGCATTTAAATCTATTTTTGGGTTGTTTTTTTTTTCATGAGGATTTTTTCCGGGAAACAAGGCTCAGAAAAGCAATGCTTAAACCGAAATAAATAAATAAATAAATATAGTTGGTCATTATTGGAAATGGTCAAACAAGCCAACTTCCACTTCTAGGTGCTAAACCATCCTAATTTCTTCTATTATGAGAAAAGCTTGAGGCCGGATGGGTGTGAAAAACATTTTCCCACCGGCCAATAACAAACAGACACGTAGGCGATCTATTCATCATTGAAATGCGAGAAAAGACGCCCATAAGCACAATCCGACGTTCTCTCCCTCTCCCTCCCATCTTCACTCTCCCTCTCCCGCCCAGCCCTCTCATTTCTCTCCCTCCCATCTACGACGCTCCACGCCGAAGCCCTCTCATTTCTCTCCCTCCCATCTACGACGCTCCACGCCGAAGCCCTCTCCTTTCTCTCCCTCCCATCTGCACTCCTCCACCGCCGACGAAAGCCCAAAAAAGAACAAAAAAAACCAACCCTCTCCTTCTCCCTCCCCCAACTACACTCGACACCGACATCGACGAAAGCCCTAAAACATCGTCTTCAAAGTTTGAAAGGTAAAAAAATTTATGTTTGGTCTATACTTTGTGTGATTTCCTTCATTGGTCTTCGGTTTGGTCTTCTATTGGGCTTCGACGTGGAGGAGTGCAAATGGGCCTGAGAGGGCTTCGGCATGGGTCCGTCAGCATGGAGCGTCAAAGATGGGAGGGAGAGAAAAGAGAGGGCTAGGCGGGAGAGGGAGAGTGAAGATGGGAGGGAGAGGGAGAACGTAAGATTGTGCTATGGGCGTACTTTCTCATACATGCAGGTGCATTTCAGTAATAAATAGATTGCCTACGCGTTTGTTTGTTATTGGCCGGTGGGAAAATATTTTTCACAGCCATCTGGCCCTAAGTTGTAAAATCAAAAAAGTAAAGTAGCTGATGGAGCTGCTTCAAGGAAAACCGAGATTGTGAATGTGTTTATGGCGTGAACGGCTTCATGTTTACATTTCCAGATTTTGAATTTATTTTCTTTTTATTTCATTTCATGTACCTTTGCAGTTATGCGATTTTGCATTTCTCGGTGTCCTGAATTTGTGTTTGAACAAAGTGACATGGGCTCTAATCCTTTGCAAAATCAATGTTTGGGCACAACTGAGCAACATGAATGCTCTCTCTCTCTGTCTCTCTCTCTCTCTCTCTCTCACAAAATGTACTGGCTTTGTATGGTTTTTATTCCAAATACAAAAAGCACGCAAGCATATGAAAAGTACGTTAAGATATAGGAAATGAGAGATCCCACAGACGGTGCCAAATGTTAAGGAAGTTTTTCGTAATGTTCGCCACTTCTTCTTGTAACCTACGATCAGAAAGTAGAGGGGGGTGGGACTTGGGAGTCCCTCGGAGTGCCTCCGATGATTAAGTTAGAATATTTCTTGGAGAATTAGCCAAAGAACTTTTGAGCTAGAGCATGTAGTTTTACCTGCATTCCAGCCTTATATTCTTCCCTTGAGGTTGAGCCTCTGCTTCTCTGAGCCTAGAGTGTTTGTTTCCTATACAAGGTACCATGTCATCGCGTTTAATCTACTGCTCCCGCCAGTACCTTGGGTTGTATCTCTCAGGACAGGTGGTGAGGTGTGGCCTCTCTCTGGGTGTCCTATCAGGGACAGGATCTTATGTCAGGTCGCCCTATCAGTGATCCAATATGGATTATTTAATGCGACGTGGCTTCCTGCAGATTTTTCGGGACAGGCCGAGGGCCCTACCAAATGCCTTCTCAAGTCATAACTAAAGGCTTTTGCCCTTTAATTCAAAGGTCACCAAGGGTATGGGCGAGGGCCCATTAGTCTTTCCAGAAGAACACTTAAGTGGAGATATTGCATAGATAAGCAGATGTGGGGGGCTATAGGCTATATTTGAAAAGTTAAAATAGGCAAAGTAGCCTTTTATAAATAAAAATAAAATGAAAAAGTAGCCTTTATTTGAAGGCAGGTAGCGACAAGAGATGCCCATTATATGATCGGTACTGCTCCTTACATGCAGAATAATGTGTGGCCCTCATTTTGTTTGACTTTTTCCAAATTTAGTCTTTAGGTGTAGCTAATTGGATATCTTGAGTTTGGAGATGGAAAGATTTCAAGGTCCTGTATGTTAATATGGGATTTTGTAGTGAAGGAAGGGTTTTTTACTCTTGGCTTATGGCTTGTGACATGAACAAAATATGACAAGCATCATTGTTCCTTTTTCATTAAACAGTGGGATTCCATTGTACCATTTTCGGTGTTCTGTTGATTATTTATTATTTGTAGCATGACATACATCCTTCTATGGGTCACTTATGGTGACAAACCAACATGCCCACGGCGTAAACATCCATTTGAGTTTTTAGTATGACACCTTGAAAATGGTTTTTTTTTTATTATTATACAAGGAGGTGGAGGCTTTTGAAATGATAAGGGCAATCATGAGCATTAATAGTTCAATCATTGATGGCGCAAATCTAAATGAATATTGATTGTTACATCTTAGAAATCTAATGAATTGGGAATGTGGGATTAGGAGTTTTGGCAACTTAATTTTCTGGTATATTTTCTTCTGGACTATCATGAATTAGTAATTCATGTAGAAAAAATCTATTTGCATGCCTTTTTTTAACACCCACAATGCACTAATGAAGTGAGGCCCCCCACAATGGTGAAATATGATCGATGTTTTAACTCTTTTCTTACTATAACAGGTCCCACAATAATTGGCATAAGGCTTGGAAGTAGGAAATAATTAGTGGCGCATCTTGAATGATAGCATCAACGATTACATGTTTGAGAAGAGTGTTTGCCTACTTCTTAGAGCCAATTGGTTTAAACCTTTGATTGTGGAGGATCAAGAAGACATTTATGATGATACTGATGATTATTATCCATATGAAGAGGAAGAAAACGATCTAGATGAAGTTTACTTCAGTAGTTCAACAAGTCTTGTATTGGGAACCGAAGGTGGAGAGATAATGGTTATGTCAGGTTAGGACGCCAAGAAGCGAAGCCAGTCTATCAACCAAATTTCTAGGACTCTGGTGCTGGTTCGTCCCGAGAACCTAAGGAGGCTGCAAAAAGTGCAACCAGGCGACTGGCAAAGAGGGCACTCAAACATGAAGCAGATGATAAAGCTACTGCAAGAAAGCACCAGCAGCATCTGCTAAGGTTGGGTCGAACATGATATCCCTTGAAAATATTTCACTATTTTTAACTTTGTGAAATAATGTACAATCACCTTAAAAAAGAAAAGAAAAATAACATTGCAAAATAATGGCGTGGTAAGTGGTTCAAGATCCTTAACGATTTATATCTTTTAGTCATTTATTTGACTTCTTAACAATGTAGGTTTGATGAATTTCATGTTCTTCTGTTCTTACAAATTTGAGTTCGCAATCCATCATCCATTGAATCTCTTTTTCCTTTAGTTAGATTTTTTCATGAGAAATCAGGATCTTGAACCAATTACCACACCTGATATTTTCTTTTCTTTTTTCAAGGTGATTGTACACTATTTCACAAAGTTAAAAGCAAGGAAATATTGTACAAGGGACATCAAGTTTGAGGCCCAGCTACTTACAGAAATGGCCTCACGTCCGGTCCAACATCACCAAATGTTGCTGCTGCTTTCTTTAGCATCTTTATCAGCTACTTCATGTTTGAGTGCACTAATTGTCCGTCACCCAGTTGCACTTTTCACAGCCTCCTTAGGTTTTAAGGATGAACTTGCACTAGAGTCCTGGAAATTTGATTGATAGATTGGTCTCGTTTCTTGGCGTCTTAACCTAACATATCCATTATTTCCCCAGCTTCGATTACCAATACAAAGACTTGTTGAACTACTGAAGCAAACTTCATCTAGATCACCTTCTTCCTCCTCATATGGACAATGATCTTCAACATCATCATAAATGTCTTCTTGATCCTCCACAATCAAAGGTTTTAACAAATTAGCTCTAAGAAGTAGGCAGACACTCTCCTCAAACATGTAATCGTTGATGCTGTCATTCAAGATGCGTCACTAATTATTTCTTACATACAAGCCTTATGAAAATTATTGTGGGATCTGTTATAGTAATAAAAAAGTTAAACCATCGATCATTTTTCATTATTGTGGGAGAACTCACTTCAGTAGTACGTTGGGGTGTTAAAAAAATGCATGCAAATAAATTTTTTCTACATGAATTAGTAATTCATAATAGTCCAAAAGAAAATACATCAGAAAATATATCAAAAAACTCATAATCCCAATTCATTAGATTTCTAAGTTGTAAGAATCAATAATCAATTAGATTTGCTACTTCAATGAGTGATGATTGCCCTTATAATTTCGGAGCCTCTAGTTGTTCAATTGAGATAGTATCAGCACTTATGAGACTT
>QEOT01005217.1:86655-122022 GCA_003123785.1 Pterocarya stenoptera | reverse complement strand
TTAGCTAGGTTCCCAACTATGGTTCTCAAGTTGCAGCTTTGGCCTAAAATAAGAAAAGAAAATCATCCGTTGCTTTCATGGCTAGTAAGGTACAAGCTTGTTTACGTAGTTTCCACATCGTGAATGTCAGTTGAGCGAATGACTTGTTATCTTTGCTTATATTATCTAGGTTCCGAACTATGGTTCTCGAGTTGCTGCTAACCTAAAATACAGAAAAGAAAATCATCTGTTGCTTGGTTGGATAGTTACGTACAAGCTTGTTTACATAGCTTCCACATCCTGAATGTCAGTTGAATGAACTGTCTGATTGATCCATCATCCCCCTAACTCTAAGTCATGTTGTGCTAGTTTTATCATGTGCATGGTTTCCCTCTATTGCTGATATGACATCTTTGCCATAAAGGATCAATACAATTTCCTTCCGGCTATCTGCCTGCAGTCTGATTATTAAAGCAACTGCCTTGATTTCTATTACTCATGCATGACAGCTACTCCAAATATGTTAAAAGAAAAAGAGAAGGGAGTGGGAGTTTATCAGCACTCCTTACGCTGAGTTAGGGTGATTGTTGTGATCCATGTACTTATTTATTGATGTAGGGGAATTTTCTGTTAATTAGGTGTTTGTTTAGTTCACCCTTCAAAGTATATGGGGCTGCAGTGTTTGTTGTCTACTAATATTCACTTTTTATGACTTGTGGCAACCAAATGACATTTGCATGGTTTCCTTTGTGCAATTGAGTTTTAGCACCCTCACAAGAATGGGATGAAGGATAAGTTTGTGAGTTCATTTTGTTTTTATAAGTAAAGTTCGTGAGTTCATAACCCACTGGGAATCTATGAACTTGCCAATCACAAACATTCCTTGCTGTTTTTGTTCATATATGCCATGATGGAGCTTAAAATTCAGTTAAATCATGACTTTCCAATTCTTTAAAATCTTACAAAATGACTGATTACTTGAAATGCTGCACATGCTGGAGGTTAAGATTGTTATATTATACATGGAACTGTTCTATGAATGCTTGGGACTTTTTGTCTGAGCAGGATCTTAATGCTTTTAATGAGGAGAAGAATACACCTCTTCATTGGGCTTGCCTCAATGGGCATCTTGAGGTAATTATCATGTTCTCTGTGCCTAGCTAATAAAATGCAATTTTGCTCTTCCTTGACTTCTGCAAATGTTTACCCCTTCAGGTTGTGAAGAAACTGATATTGGCAGGAGCAAATGTGAGTGTATTAAACAGGTGCGATACATCTATACCCGGATCAGTTATCTGCCTAATAGATCAAATCTTGTACATATCAACAAAAATAAAATCTTAACTTCTAGTGTTAGAGTCAGAGTAATGAACACTTTTTTTTTTTTTTTTCTAATTTCGTAATCATCATGATCCTGGGTGTTCAGCTATGAGAAGACTCCAATGGATGAGGCCGCAAGTAGGGGTAAAATGGACATCATTGATGCTATTAATGAAGCAGTGGCACAGGTTGAACTTACCGGTATCAGGGTTTCCTAATGCAGGACTTTCCCAATAGAAGTCAAGCTTATGAAAGATTTACTGTTGTTTTCTTTTGTTAAAAAAAAAAAAGCGTGCCGTGTTTTTCTCTTATAAACTATAAGCTTAACGTGAAAATTTTGAGGGTAGCTGTTGAGTCTCCTGGCTTTTTTCATAACCGAGTGTTACTGATTTTAGTCATCTTACTCTATTATATGAGCTTTGATACTGACGGAGAAATTGTAACTTGTTTCTTTTTATTTCTTGTGGATCGTGTCAACTTGCAAAGTGTAAATTGTTGTGAAAAATAATAATAAATTAATAAATAATAGTGGAGTATTCTGAGAATATATTAGGTATTCTTGGTGCCCTAACTAACCTTAAAGGCGTTGAACTTCTGCTGTTTACTACCGAAAAGCATCTCATTTTAGGCATGAAAAAAATAGACTATATTTTAATGGAGGAATGGAGTAATTTTAAGACTTCTATTTTCCTGAAACTATATATATATATATATATATATATATGTAGTTTTTAAACTCAAGGAGAAATAAGGTGAATTAGCAGGGTAGGAAGTGCCATTTTCCTAATTCAATTCGGGATTTGCTACATAACTTTCTACTATTCACCCACACTCCAAACTCCACACTTTTAAAAAAAAAAATTTTGAATTTGTTTTTTTAAAAATATTTTTAATTTTTTATTCACTATTCATATAAAAAAATATTTGATAAAAAAATTTTAAAAAAAAAATAGAGTGTGGAGTGTGGTAAATAGTAAGAAGTTGAAAAGATTAATTCAATTCGTTTATCCAGGTTAGTATACCATGTTTGTATTTTATATATAAATATATATATATATATATATATATAAATAATACCACATTACGGCATTCTCGCTCTTCGAGAAAAGAGACTTAACAATGCTCCAGCAAGCCTATTTGGCTACATCGACAAATAATGATAAGTACAAGTTTAAAATAAACAAATTTCATACAAATTTTTTTTTTTTTTTTTTTTTTTTTGTTAAAAGCAGGTTTCGTTGATAAAAAAAATAGTTTTTTATACACGTTTTTAAGGTGTATACTTTTTTATAAAGGTTTGTGTAGAATTTGTCTATTTAAGACTTGTACAAAATATTTCTCTTTTTCAATAAGGTCATTCGACCTTTTTTTAATTTCTTTTTCAACATTCATTGAAATGTTTTTAAAAAAGAATTATAACATCATTAAAAAAAAAAACCTTTCTTAATCACTATATAAATAAATAAAAATTATATCTAAAAAAATATCTCAAGAACACCTCTCCGCCCAAGCATTTTCCTATTTGCATTTAATCTCTAATTTCAAAATGACAGCTAAACTTGCATTCTAGATCTTGGGAAGTGAAAAGAACAGGTGATAAAAATGTAGGAGGAAAAAAGAGCTGTAATGCATATTGTTGGGAGTTGGAGGAAAGTGCTCTCATGGTTGTGTTTGGTTGTGCTTTTTTTTTTGTGAAATAATTTGTAAAAGTATCAAATAGATAAGTATTGTGTAACCCTTTATATAAAAATAAATCCTATTTTGAAAAAGTGTAAAAAATAAAAATCATTCTATTTTAGTGGGATTCTTTTTTTCTTTTTTTTTTTTATAAAGGAACTGAGTTTATTTATTTAAGATTTGTACCTAACATTACTCGTTTTATATTGGATTGGTGCTTTATCATGTGTAAAAGAAATGAAGAACTCATGAATCATTTATTACTCCATTGTGGGATGGCAAATGTTTTATAGGATGAGATCTTTAATAGGAACAAGAAGAAAAGAAAAGTATTGCAGGAAAACAGAGAATCTTGGAGAGAAAATGATGAACATGTATCGTATTTCTTTAGAGTACTTTTTACATGAATCAAACCATTATTTATACACATACATTAATAATTAACTAATGTAACTAACTTTAACACGTGTAACCTTACTGGACTTATATCAACCTTGACTTATAACTTAATACTCCCCTTCAAGATGGAGTGTAAATGTTAATAACACCCATCTTGGAGAGAATATTACAGAAAAAATTGTAACCAAGAGGCTTAGTCAAAATGTTAGCCAACTGATGTACAGAGGAAACATGCAATGTTTTCATAGTGCCTCCTAACAATATAACAATCAATGTCAATATGTTTTGTACACTCATGAAAAACTGGATTTGCTGCAATATAAAGAGTAGCCTGATTGTCACAAAAAAGCACTTCTAGTTTGGACTGTGGCACAAATAAGTTTTTTAGCAAGTGTTGCAGCCAAGTAATTTCGCATGTTGTGGTTGCCATAGCACGATAGTCAGCCTCTGCTGTAGATCTAGACATTGTATTTTGCTTCTTGGATTTCCATGAAATGAGTGACTGGCTAAGGAATACACAAAATCCAGTAATAGACTCTCTAGTGTCTCTGCATGCAGCCCAATCAGCATCAAAACATGCCTTCAATTGTAAGTCATTTGCTAATGGAAAGAATAACACTTGACCAGGGTTGCTTTTGATATATCTCAGGACACAATGAGCAGCTGCCAGATGAGTTTCAGTGGGATTTGCAACATACTGACTTAATATTAGAACATAAAAAGATAAGTCAAGTCTTGTAATAGTTAAGTATAGAAGTTGACCTACTTGTAACACCTTGCTCATTCATTCCTCCTTCTGACTTAAGCAATTAGTCTGATGTGACAACCCGCTCCTTCCCTCTAGTCTCTAAGAGCCCCGTTACGCATGCCAGATACTGATGGCTTGTTTTAAAGATTACTACATGATTTCTAAAGTTAGCTTTGTGTTTTAAAGTTATGTATATTTTAGATGAAAGATTTCTATTATTATTTAACTAAATAATATTTTAAATAACTAAATTATAATATCTTTGAAGAACTCCAAAAATATTATAATGATGGGAATCATTTTATATAAATGATTCCAGTTATTTAAAATATTATGTGATCTAAATAATAATGGAATCTTTAATTAATTTAATAGTTTTACTCTTTTAAATATTTTAAGTAAGACTTCATCATTTTATAAATGATGAGGGAATATTATTTTAAATAATATTCTATTTATATTCCTCTCAATGCTGTTAAATAAATAAATGTTTACTTTGTTTTTAAATCAGTGTTTAAAGGTCATCGTAGGCCATTTTATAGACCCCCAAGGAACGGGTTTTAGTATAAACCCTAGCCCCTCTCTCTTTCTCCCTCACTTTTCCCTCCCCTCTCTCTCTCTCCTCGCTTTCTCCCTCTCGGCGTACGTGATACGTGAGCCCCCCTTGCCGAACGGCTCCAACTCCCAACCTGGAGCCGCCGTGGGCCGGTGTGCCTCACCTCCACCACCACCGGCTTCCCCTCCCTCCGGCGAGTCTCCCCGCACCGATATCACCCCCGCACGCTTGCCCCTCCTCTCCCTCAGCCATGCACAGCCAGAACGGGCTTGATGGCTCCTGCACCGCCGTGCGCCGTCCTCCGGCGCCACCACCACCACAGTAGCTCCTCCAGCCACCGGCCATCACCCTCCAGTGACCTCGACCTCCATCTCCCCGCCGGTTGCTCCCACGGAATGCACCTCTCTCTTGCACAGGTATAGCCAAACCCATGGCGAACCACCGCCTCCTACGGCCATTGCACTACCATCGAGACCTCCCTTGGCCTCCAGCCACCTCCCACAGCCATCCCCACGTCCAGCCAAGCCACCATGCAGGTTTACTCTCCCACGAACACTGCACCCCCTTGTGCTAGATCTGCCGTATGCCGCCACCCACAGCAAGTGACTACCCTCTCCGGCATCCTCAGGCCGCCACCAAGCTAACCGAACCACCCACGGCCTCGATCTGCCACCCATGGCCCCGCACTCTCTCTCACTCTCCCACGACTCCTCCTCCCTCTCACTACATGGCCAGCCACCGTGCCGACCACCACCGAGCCTCCACGGCTCCACTAGAAACCTCCCCTAGCCTAGTTCAAGCCTAAACCACCACTTTACGTGATGGGTAATCACTGCACGTGATGGACAGTCACTGCGCATGACTGACCGCCATTGCACACGGCTAGAGCTGTCGTGTTATGTTCCTTGCCAGCATCATTAAGGCCACCTTAGGCATTTCCAAGACCACACCTAACTATCCAAACGCCTAAACAGCCACTGTACACGGTGTAGCCACCCCGTACGTTCCTCTGACGTTATCGTTGTGACGGTCCACGAGCGACGCACTGGTTATCCCGTCGACTGTATAATTCTATATCCCTCACTATTTATGTTAAATGCTAGCTAGTTGACTAGGTTGTGGACTGTGCTGTTAGTATTATAGGATTCGCTGTATAGTAGTGATGTGACGTGCTGTGGTGAAGTTGTTGAGCGTAGTTGGGAAGTGTGCTGTGTAGTGTTGTGGACTGTGCTGTGAAGTGTGGTGGTAGTGTATGTGTAGTAGTAGTGGCGTGGCCTAGTGCCGTGTAAGGTACACATGTGGAATGTACTCCGTATAGTGAGACGAGGCACCGTATGGCGTGTATTCCATAGTGGTGACGTGGCGTAGTACCGTGAATAGAGTACGCTAGGAGTATACTCCATGTGGAGAGACGATGCACCGTATGGCGTGTATGCCATAGCGGTGACGTGGCGTAATATCGTGAATGGAGTACACGTGGAGTGTACTCCATGTTGGGAAACAATGCACCGTACGGCATGTGTGCCATATTGGTGATGTGGCGGAGCGTCGTGAATGGAGTACACGAGGAGTGTACTCCATTGTAGTGGAGCAATGCACCGTATAGCTTATATGCCATAACGGTGATGTGGTGTAGTACCGTGAAGGGAGTACATGAGGAGTGTACTCCATTTATAATGGAGTGACGCACCATATGGCGTGAGTGCCATAGTGGTGATGTGGCGTAGTCCCGTGAAGGGAGTACATGAGGAGTGTACTCCATTGTAATGGAGTGATGCACCATATGGCGTGAGTGCCATAATGGTGATGTGGAGTAGTCCTATGAAGGGAGTACATGAGGAGTGTACTCCATGAGGTGCAACGATACACTGTATGGCGTGTCGCGAAGATAAAGGCGATTGCGTAGCTATTGGGCAAAGAGCTTGAGGTATGGTATCGGGAACTGTGGAACAATGTCCCGAAGTGTGAGATATGGCCTGTAGTCCAAGACGACAAGTGTCGCCATATGATTGGCTTATGGCCGGGAATAAGTGCGAAGTGGCTGGAAAGTATCGGAGTAGCGCAGCGAAAGCATGACTGGGCAACGTCACTAAGTGACATGGTCGATTAAGAGGTCGTGCTTGTGATGGGTGAAGAGTTAGCGTAAAAGTGATGTGACGGGAATGTGACGAGATGTCACAATATGACGGGAGTACGTGAGGAACCGTACTCGTGATAAGTTAGAAGTTGACGTAGCGGAAGGTCAGAGGTGACATAACAAGGTTACGGTGTAGCTTAGGAATTGTCTCGAGCTATATGGCGTGACGTAAGGTGTTGTGGTATGTGCGGTAGTAGTGATATGGCTGTAGTATACGGCGATGAGCGTTGCCGTGTAATCGGCTTATGGCTAGGAGTATGTGCTAAGTGGCCAAGAAGTATTAGAGCAGTACAACTGAAGCATGATTAGGCAACGTCATGAAGTGACGTAGTCAATCATGAAGCTATACTGTGATGGGTTAGTATGCATGTGAGGTGATGTGACAGGGTCACGGTATAGCTTGGGATTTAGTCTCGAGTTATGTGGTGTGATGTAAGGTGTGTTCATGGATAGAGTCCCATCGTGCTAAGTGTTGGGATGAACTGTCATGAGGTATGGCTAGCATGAAGGGTCATGCTAGTTGGATTATAAGAAGGTTGATAACGGAGTATGGCGTTCGCCATATGAATCCGTGACCAATGTATTAAATAATGGTCTTAAGGGATAAAGGAGTAAGGTACGTGTACTGTCTGGTTAGACGCACGTGCCAGACGGATTCACCATATGTAATGGGTAGTCTATCTTAATTATGGCTACACGGTACTCAAGCCTCAAAGTAGCTTGGAGCCGTGTAACGTGAATGGATGATCATGAGAAGTAGAGTGAGCTAAGGTACATAAGGGTAATGATAAGGGTACTGTCTAAAAATGGGATGCATGACTTAGTTAGTCTAAGTCATGCGTCGGAAAGTGGTAAATGAGAAGAACGAGACAGAGGTCCTAGTGTCTTAATCCTAAGGAGAATCATGGATTCGCCTTAGCGAGTAAGCACTCGATGTAGAACGTAAGGTTGAAAGAAGTAGAGACCGTAATGGGTCTCCAAGGATTTTAACATAGTAAGAAACGTGAAATAGTATGGGATAGAAGGAGAGCATTCAAAGTAAAGTATAGTTCTATTTCTAGTTCAGCTATTTATGCACTAGATAGAAAATAACGTTAAAGTTATGTATGCATGTAGGTTGCCATATGATGCGCACATGAATGGACTACATGATATGAAAGTAGCATGGAGTCTATGTAAGTGTTACGTTCATGCTCTTCTAGAGTTTTTTTAAAGTATAAGAAAAAGAAAGATGAATTGTTTTTCCATGAAAGATGCTTCATGAAAATGACACGAAAGATGTTTTTAAAGAAATCATGCTAAGTATTGAAGGTATACGTATGTGCGGCCCCTCTATGAAAGCCCCTTTTTACGAACCCAAAAGTATTAATTGTATGCATGTGAATGGATGAATATACATTGTAGATATTGTACTTATTTTCTAAAGAAAAGAAAGGAAGCTTCGAGAGTCATGTCCCAAGTTTCAGACCGATGCTTTAAATATCCCTACGAACTGATGTTTTAAACGATGCCATGAAAAATGATGTTTAAGCCCATGCTTTTAAACGATATTTTTCCATGAAAGAACTATTAAACGAAATGAAAAGATGATGATCACATTTCGACTCAAAGAAAGAAAGAGCCGAAATGAAATGAAATAAAAGTCTCAGCTCTTTAGAGCTAACATGAAATGAATGAATGTATGAAACTACGTAACGGCCACATGAAATGAACAGAAAAGGGTACCCAATGAATGAATGGGCAGATTGCAATGCAGAGCAGTAATATCTGGTAGTACACCCAATGTTGCACCCTAATGGAAAAGGATTCCAACCCGTGGCCACAGGCGAATCCATCAGTCCAAAAGGCCGCTAACCCCAGCAAGCGGGGTGTAACAACATGCACCGGCCTATGAAAGAGAAAAAAAAAGTAATGTATGTATGAATGCACGACATTCTTTAAGAAATGAAGGCACTGACGGGAGAAACGTTTTAAAGAAAAGAAAACCATATTTAAAGGAGGAAAAACCCCGTCAGTGATGTTTCCAAATGAAAGCATGTATGCATGTACGTATAGTATGTATGGAATGATGAATGCATGACTGAAAACCTACGTTGCTATATCTTAACGGTATGAAGTAACGCTTACTGAGTATTCGATTCGTTTTAGTTTTTATGTGTGCCCCTCCCCCCACAGGAAACTAAATGGGCAGTATGCCCAAGAGGGACACAGCCAAAGGGAAAAAGCACGGAGGTCTAGGCATGAAAGTTTTTAAACGTACGAAAAGGTCTTTTTATTTCAAAGAATTTTATTTCCCACTCCAAAACGCTTTTATCATCAAAGCACTTTTTATGTTATGACGTAGAATCTTGCACCCTGGGAAGGACTATAAAAGGTTTTTAAATTCGACGGTAATTCCCATCGTATTTTCTAAAAATATATTTCAAAAAGGTCCACCCTAAGGACAGGCGTTACACTACTAATCTTCTATAGCAAAATGGATCTGAGAGAACTTTTCCTTTTGTTTTAGACAATATCAAGTTTTGGTCCATAGGGAAAATGAAGCTAGTTTACATGCCAGGTAACCTGAATCAAAGATGACTTTAAGTGCATACTTCCTTTGTGAAATGGTAATGTCTTTTGTGGAACGAGCAATCTCAAAACCAAGGAAGTATTTCAAAGGTTCGAGGTCTTTCAGCTTGAATTGGGAATGAAGAAACTTTTTCAAATCAGCTACAGTAGCATCCTCATTATTGGTGATGATAATATCATCCATATAAACCAGTAATGCAATAAAGGAATTATTTTTCTGTCTAGTGAATAAAGTGTGATCATCTGAGAATTGCACAAAACCATGGGCTAGCAATGCAAAAGAAAATTTTGAAAACCATTGTCTTGAAGCCTGCTTAAGACCACACAAAGATTTATTTAGTCTACAAACAAATTGAGAGCTTGTAGAATCAGCATTAACGGAAGGTAGAAACTCCTCCTGAGCAGAAGTTCCATTTGTATTGTAGTAGAAACCAGGAGGAAATGACATGTACACCTTATCTTCTAAGTATCCATGCAAGAATGCATTGTTGACATCCAGTTGGTGTAAAGACACTACAAGAAATGTGGGTTTTTCCCACAAATTTCTTTCCCACAACAAAGCGTGGTGGCAAATAGTAGTCTAATTACACTAACTCTATTGGTAGAAAATGAGTTTAGTTGTTGGAGCGACATGTCCACCAACTCTAAAGATTCGGTGGAAAAACAATACTATTGCAGCAAAAAAGTGTCGCCGCAATAAATAAAACCCATAAGACATACAAAGAATTATTATTATTTTAGATCAGTTAAAATATACCTAGAATTAAAAACGAAGCGATGCTCGGGACGATTACAGGCCGTGGGAAAGATTCTTTTTCACTCCTACGATTTCCGCGGTAAATCATAGTGTGCAAATCAGACCCATCGACCCTGAATTCCACCCAAACCACTCTTGATTTCGCCCATTTCATCAGATCAAACCCTCGATTGAGGATTCTGGGTTATCGGTTTTAGGGCTATGATCGAGGAGTTCTCTTCACATTCAGCATCTCTGTATCGGCGTCCACAAGTTAGATGTAGTCCCACAGCAGGAATCAGCTAGTCCTTAATCATATGAAGAATACTCGGCTGGAGCATCCAAAGCCGACCAAGGTTGGTCATTCTTTGGTGTACTAAATCTCTTCTCTCCTCCCCTGTTTCACTATTAACGTAGACTAGATTTCATTCTTGAATTTGTAAATCTCATCAATTTGTGGTCTTCCTTACTCATCATTTTGACCTTATCGTATAGCCTCACTAACTTATCATTTCATTTCAGGCAAATCCCATAAATTGACAGAAGATTATAGGAATGGGTCTGGATTTTTTGCTTCTGCCGACATGTAAATGACAGGTAAGGAATTCAATTCAAATTGGTTTTCTAATCATCATGTTGTTAAAACTCATTGCCTAATGTATCTTGATGAATATAGAATATTTGCAGTAGGCTTTTGCAAGTTTAGATGGTTTTTGGGCATAAAGGGTTCTTGTCCCCTAAATTTAATGACCTGATCTTACACTATAATATACAGATTAATGAATTTTCACTCCTCTATCTATGCACACATAACACATACATATATATTGCAGCAGTCAATTTTGGCATTCTCTGCGGTTCTATATAAAATTGATAGAAAATTATTTAGGAATTTATTCGGAAGAGGAGCAAGATAGATTGGATGAGAAGAAAGCATTATTTTTTTATATTTTTTTTGGAGGGGGTGGCTGATTGTAGGGGCCACAATTCTGAGCTATTTACTTGTCAATTAATTAGAGTGTGGTTACTTGGAGTAAAGTTTGTATTATTAAATTGCATCTGGCAGGGCGCTTAAGATTTAAAAACTGTAATGAACGCTGAACTGTCAGCTTTTTTTCCCTATTGTTTCATACAAAGTAGTTCAAGTGCTTGAGGGCATTATGCATGTCGGGGAGTTCTGAGGTTACATTGGCTATAGTGTCACCTTCAAGCTGTAATGTCCTGGCATTTGGGTTCCTAAGATAACTCAACTTCAAATTTATTATGTTGGCCATGCCATTTTATTGCATTAGGGGCATTGAATGTTCTTATGTAGGTTGCTTTGTCTTTTACTGATTACAAGACTTACTGCATCTTTGATAGCTCTTAGGCTCTGGTTGTAGACCCACAATGGTATTATAGAATTAATTAATGGACCTACAGGAGTAAGTTCCCGTGTTTGTCCCCTTCTCAATGGTTTTATACTTGCTTTTTACACTACGTAATTGCTAAAGACTTGTCAAAACTGTAGTACTCTTGTTGGAACAAAAATCAATAGACAAGAAATAAACAATGGATTGTAACAGTTCCATTTATTTTGGATGCAGTCTCAGGCCATTTGACATTATTACTTTTATTTTTTTTTGGCATGTGTATGGGGATAATTAGATTTGGGAATGTGTGCGCATAGAGTGGAATTTTACAATACATTACTTAAGCCTTGATTTTTGTATTATTCATTTAATTCCCATGTTATTGCATCTTTGTGGACCAGCAGCCTTACCTTTTGGGTTCATATTGAGGCTACCTGTTGTGTTGTAGTTCCTCTCCCTACTTAAATATGCTGTTTGGTGCATGCTGTTGTAATCTGGTTGTTTTTTTTTCTGGTGGTTTTGCTGCAGATACATAGCTCAATCCAAACTGTCAACTGAAGACCTTCAATCAAAATATATTTCTCCATCTAGTGCAGATTTACTTAAGGTAATATATTTCTCCATCTAGTAAATAATTACTTAAGGTAATTTTTTTTTTGATAAGTAATTTACTTAAGGTAATTTATGAACTTAATGCTCTAGATAATGATCTATATATTGGTAGAATCATTCATCCATTTGAATAAATCTCATATTTCTTATTAAAAGGGAGAGGGGAATAACTATGCATATGGAACTTGAAACTAGCAAATTTTTGTTATTTACTCACAAGTGACTTGTGATTATAAAAAACATAGACTACCACATCATCATACTTTTATTAGGCTAGAATGTAATAGTATGATAGTGACGAATGATGTCACCCATGTTCCCTACGTATTTTATGTAGTGGTAGGATAGTGACAATTTTTTTCTTGATCGGTTAGTAGGATAGTGACAATACCAATAGGCTAGGCTAATTCTCAAAATATCGCCTAATTAAAAATGGCGTTGGCTAATTCTGATTCTTGTACATGTAGTATTAATGCTCACAATATATAACCCAAAACAGGCTATACATCTAACCACTCCCTAATTTTTTTGATACTAATGTTGTAGCGTATTTATTACCCATAGACAAGCTATTATTGATGAGGAAATACCTACAGGTTGTGAGATTTTTCCAACTTTTACAAACTAGAACAACTCCATCACATCAGAACAATTCATTATAGTAGCAACAAGCCCATTTACAAGCTATGGGTTGTACTCTAACTAAGCATACCTCCAACAAGCTATTTAATACACTCGATGCTTGAAACGTCACCCAAGAAAGTTTGATTTTTGCAAAAATCTTTCCAAATCTGTCCAAGTTCATGCCCCTAGTTCTCAAATTATCAAATGCATAAACAAATGGTTTAAGCTATCCTTTCATATATCTATCATTGTAGTTTTGTAAGATAATCCATTTATGGCTTTTTGGTGGAATTTGCTGATTTTGGGTTATTAGCCTTACTAACTTCTACCATTTACCCTCCTTGCATGGTAGATGGATAAGGCTTGGATGCATATCGAAGATAGATTGCGTTCCAATGAATATGGTGAAGGTGTTAGACAATTCATGGCGATGGCTCAAGCCAATGCACCTGGTTCTGAATGCATTAGGTGTCCATGTAGGCGATGCCGAAATAGACAATTCCACCCTCTTAGTCTGGTCGAAAATCATTTATTTTTGGTAGGGATTGATTCAACTTATACTGAATTGATATTCCATGGGGAAGATGATCATTTTCATCATGCTACATTTTCTGACGATGAACTTGATCATGCATCCGCTATTAACGAATACATTGATGATGTAGACGAGATGTTAGAAGACATCCGGGTGGAGTCATTTGTGGATAATTCATCTAGAACTGATGCCTTTGTAGATGCAAATGATGATATAGATAGTTCTAATCCTCCAACAAACCTTACTTTCGAGGAGTTGGTAGCCGACGCATGACAGCCACTTTATCCTTTGTGTGCAAAGTTTTCAAAGTTATCATTCATAGTCAAGTTACTTCACATCAAGACAATTGGCGGGTGGACCGTGAAGTCCTTTGACACGGTTATCAAGCTTTTGCAAGCTGCATTCTCAGATGCTCTTTTCCCTAACTCATATAACGATGCTCGCCGATTGCAGCGTGGGTTGGGCTTTAGTTATGAAAAGATTCATGTTTGCCCAAATGATTGTGCATTATTTTCGAAGGAGAACGCTGAATTCAATCAATGCCCTAAATGCAATGCAAGTAGGTGGGTTTCAAGCTCAAGTATTTAGCGTAAGATACCCCAAAAAGTTCTCCGATATTTCCCTTTGAAACCGCGCTTGCAGAGACTATTTCTATCAAAGAAGACAGCCCAAGCAATGAGATGGCATGTAGAAGACCGTGTTGACGATCCTACCTGCATGAACCATCCAGCAGATTCTAAGGTATGGAAAGACTTTGATAACAAACATGGCTGGTTTTCCCAAGATCCTCGCCATGTTAGACTTGGTCTAGCGAGTGATGGGTTTAATCCCTTCAACAGCATGAGCAAACCGTACAGCATATGGCCGGTATTACTTGTGCCTTATAACTTGCCCCCTTGGTCATGCATGAAATATCCATACACCATGTTGTCGTTGCTAATTCCTGGCCCAAAGGCACCAGGAAATGATATAGATGTGTTTTTGCATCCTCTTGTAAATGAGTTGAGGGAGTTATGGGAAGAGGGTATCCATACATATGATGCATACACTAGAGAGATGTTTAGATTGCATGCTGCGTTACTTTGGACCATCAATGACTTCCCCGCATACGCCAATCTTTCTGGATGGAGCACAAAGGGTAAGATTGCATGCCCTGTATGTACAGCTAAAACTGATTCTAAATGGTTAGTATATGGGCGCAAACATTGCTATATGGGTCATCGAAGGTGGTTGGTCCCAGATCACAATTGGAAACGAAAAAAGGCTGCTTTTAATGGATGTGATGAACACCGGCTCCAACCATCAAGGGTTGCCGGATAGGATTTGCTAGAGCAATTACTGGGGGTCTCACATGTGATCTTTGAAAAATCTTCGTCAAAGACAAAACGAACGCCCAATCAACTAAATTGGACAAAAAAAAGTATATTCTTTGACCTTCCTTACTGCTTAGACTTAGGATTGAGACATAACTTGGTCATCATGCATATTGAGAAAAACATATGTGATAACGTGTTGGGAACGCTGCTGAATATTGAAAGAAAAACTAAGGACTCCGCCAATGCACGAAGGGATTTGAAAAATATTGGAATAAGGAAAGAATTGCACCTTGTACATGATGGTGATCGTATTTCTATGAGCCTTGCATGCTACATGTTAAATTTAAATGAGCGAAAGAATTTTTGTGCATGGTTGTCAGTAGTAAAATTCCCTGATGGTTTTGCCTCAAATATCAGCCGGTGTGTCAATGTGAGTGAGGGGAAAATCAAAGGAATGAAGAGCCATGATTGTCATATCTTTATGCAAACACTCTTGTCGGTTGTGATTGGTGGACTGTTACAACCCAATGTTTGTCAAGCATTAATAGATTTAAGCTCCTTCTTCAAAGAATTATGTTCACAAACTTTGACCTTATCAGTGTTGCATTGGCTACAAGCTAATATCCCTATCATTCTCTGTAAACTAGAAATGATATTTCCTCCCGCATTTTTTGATATCATGGTACACCTTGCTATTCATTTGCCAGAGGAGGTATTATTGGCAGGACCTGTGCAATACAGATGGATGTACCCTTTTAAAAGGTACCTAGGAAAGTTTAAGCGGTATGTCCGCAACAGAGCCCATCCTGAAGGCTCAATTGCGGAGGCATATGTTCATCACGAGTGCCTTACATTTTGTTCTATGTACCTTCATGACATTGAGACTAGATATAACCGAGAGGAACGCAACAATGATGGTCCTGTGCCTTTGGCTTCGTCAGTGCAGAATGAGCCAAGTTTATCTGTTTTCTCACAAAAGGTACGACCGTTGGGATCAGTATTATCTCACAAATTGGAAGACAAACTAATAGCTAAGGCTCGATGGTATGTACTTAATAATTGCACTGAGGTTGAGCAATACATAGAGTAAGTTTACTAGACTTGGATATATACGTTATTGATTATTGGCATTTGTTATTAGTTTTTGCATAACATTTAGAAAATATATGCAGGGAGCAATATAACAAGATGAAATAAGAGGACCAAAATAACATCGATTGTAGGCACCAGAGTCAATTCCCAGCATGGTTCAGATCACGCGTAAGATACCAATCTTTCCCTATACATACGTATGCCTTCATTAATTCAACCACTTTGTAAAACTTAACAGTGAGTCATTCTGTATGGTAGATTCGAGAGTTGCGTGCAGTTAGTCCAAGTGAGGTTACCGATGACATATATGCATTAGCATGTGGTCCAAATCCGTTGATTGCATCATACGCCGGATGCATAATGAATGGAGTTCAGTTTAATACGAAAGAGTGTGAAATGCATCGTTGCACCCAAAACAGCGGGGTGGTTGTTCATGGTGAACATCAAGGATCCCTTGTTGACTTCTATGGTGTGTTGAATGACATTATAGAGTTACGCTACATGGGTTGGCGTAAGGTATATTTGTTTAGCTGTGTTTGGTATGACATTGGTGACCTAAGAAGGGGGATACGTTTTAGGGGCCACTTAACGTTAGTGAATACTGCTAGGTAATGGTATAAAGATGAGCCTTTCGCCTTAGCGTGCCAAGCGTTGCAAGTGTTTTACCTAACGGATCCGACATTGGGGGGAAGCTGGCAAGTCGTACAGAAGATAACAAATAGGAATGTTTACAACATTCGCTTGATGACTACTGATGAGGAGGATCCTGTTGATGAATCCTCTAGGGGTGAAGAAGACGATGAGAGTCACACTAATGTTGTTAACTATCCTCCTATTATCGAGAGTGAATATGGCATATCCGATCCATTACATCGAGTTGATGAAGAGTATTTGCCTGTTGATCCATCAATTATATCACATCCACACTCGTCCCAACTAGTTGATGATGAGGAATTTATTGATGATGACCCACTTGATGATGTATTGGGGATGGAGGACATAAATGAGGATGATAACTCCGGTAGCGAGTCCGAGCCACATTTGCATGATGAGGAGACAGATGATGATGATGGTATTATTGATTTCCTAAATTTTATTTTCAATTAAACTTAAATCTAATATATAGTTACAAATGAGTCGATATGCAGTTTAGTGAATTCATACTTTTTGGAATATAGGCCTATAATCGTGAATTAATTTTTTCATGATTTTACTACCTTCATTTTTTATCCCCATCCATGAGCACTTGTCGTGGTTTCATAAATGTATTTTCTGCCAACTCAACTATATTACAACCCATGTGCATTAGTAAACTTATTTAAATGAACTAGGAAATGTATTGATATCTTATACTAGATGCTTACTATGTATATATTGTGCTTCACAGACGGTGCATGACATGGTATTGCGCGGACTCAAGGAGAGTTGATGGCATGTAAGTGTAAGAATAAAGTTGTAATTATTGAAGGCTGGTGCTTAAGGTATTGTTTCTTATACTACATGCACTCTACTTATTATTTTTCGTATTTTATATGGGAGCATCAGAACTTCTCAATTGATATGATGGGCTTAGAGCAATACCATTAGGCAATAGATGAGTAGACCTGAAATTGAGTTACATATACATGCTGAAAGATAAGTAGGACTTTGTTGGTTCATCCTGGGCTGAAGAGATTACAAACAGCCTGGTCTTCACCTCATTTTGCCATAGGAATAATTGTATGGAAAATAGTTGTGAAATATTATAGTTTAAATAGTTGTTGATTTGCAAGGAAACTATTATCACCATGATGTATATTTGAACACCTTCTTCTACGGGGTAACTGGTTTCCCATCAATGATAATTGTTATTCATTTGGGAATGATGTATGAAATATTGTTGGCAAATTGTGGTAGATAAAGGAAAATGAAAGTACCTCAGACCTCTTGACTATCTTAAGTGGTAGGAAGTGAAATTCAGCTTCAAGATTTTGTAGAAAGGTATCTATTTGAAGTCTATAACATATACGTGATAGGGGTTTGGATAGGCAAATGATGCTTGGCATTTTGTAGTTAACAATCACAAAAAGGCATGGATATTTAAAGGTGGGATCATGTTACTCATCAGGTGTAAATATTGTGTGCAAATGGAGTGGTTTCTCACAGCTAACATTATGGACAATCCTACATCGAAGGTCGAAGGAAGAACTTTAATGGACGAGAATGATGGACATCTTTGAATTGCCAACTAGGGGGTTCATTTTCATGAATGTTTATGGTTGTTTTTTTAAGAAATGGGGGTCAATGTCAAAAATTGTAATATAAGGTGTAAATATGTAACTGAAAGTTGGTGTGGAGAAACAAACGACGTATGCTGAGGATGGTATTGATTATTGCCTTAAATGTATGCACATGCTGCGAAATTCCATGGTGGAACCATCTATGGTGAACTTTTGTGGTTTCAAAGCATGCCAATGAATAGGAACTGTATGGTGGGTTCAAGGGACTATCTAGAGGGACTTTTTAAATATGCGCAAGTGTAACAGGCTGGTTGTTGACCTCTGCCACGCAACCCAGGGTGTAAAACCAGGTACGGGTTTTCCCATGTGAGGACTCCTTCTCCAATTTTAGCATTTGTACATTTTTTTCAAACCTGGTTTGGCATGGGTTTTACATGCACTCTTCAATCTCTTGTATTCTGTAAACCTATAAGAGTTATTTGGGGTTGAGAATATTTACATGGGTTGGGAGTTATTTTAAATTTCATACTCGTCTGCCAACTGACAAGTAATTAGCAGAAAACCTTTTCATTTACCAGGAAAAAGTTATAAAACACAGATTTGCCAACACATCCAGATGCATGCATAGGCCTATTATCTTCAGAGACTCTCTAAGATATATTTATGATTTGAACGTGTTTTGGAAAAAAAAAAATTCCTAGGAAGACAAATATTAATCTAGAAAAGACCGCTCTAGATTGAGGAGTTTTAAGATTTCTTTGACCATAATAATACACTTTTTTGGTAGAAAACTTTTTCATTTACAAGGAAAAAGTTATAAAACACAGATTTGCCAACACATCCAGATGCATGCATAGGCTTATTATCTTCAGAGACTCTCTAAGATATATTTATGATTTGAATGTGTTTTGAAAAAAAAGAATTCCTAGGAAGACAAATATTAATCTAGAAAAGACCACTCTAGATTGAGGAGTTTTAAGATTTCTTTGACCATAATAATACACTTTTTTGGGCAGAAAACTTTTTCATTTACCAGGAAAAAGTTATAAAACACAGATTTACAAACACATCCAGATGCATACATAGGCTTATTATCTTCAGAGACTCTCTAAGATATATTTATGATTTGAACGTGTTTTGGAAAAAAAAAATTCCTAGGAAGACAAATATTAATCTAGAAAAGACCACTCTAGATTGAATAGTTTTAAGATTTCTTTGACCAGAATAATACACTTTTTTGGTAGAAAACTTTTTCATTTACCAGGAAAAAGTTATAAAACACAGATTTGCCAACACATCCAGATGCATGCATAGGCTTATTATCTTCAGAGACTCTCAAAGATATATTTATGATTTGAACGTGTTTTGGAAAAAAAAATTCCTAGGAAGACAAATATTAATCTAGAAAAGACCACTCTAGATTGAGGAGTTTTAAGATTTCTTTGACCATAATAATACACTTTTTTGGTAGAAAACTTTTTCATTTACCAGGAAAAAGTTATAAAACACAGATTTGCCAACACATCCAGATGCATGCATAGGCTTATTATCTTCAGAGACTCTCTAAGATATATTTATGATTTGAATGTGTTTTGAAAAAACAAATTTCGAGGAAGACAAATATTAATCTAGAAAAGACAACTCTAGATTGAGGAGTTTTAAGATTTCTTTGATCATAATAATACACTTTTTTGGCAGAAAACTTTTTCATTTACCAGGAAAAAGTTATAAAACACAGATTTGCCAACACATCCAGATGCATGCATAGGCTTATTATCTTCATAGACTCTCTAAGATATATTTATAATTTGAACGTGTTTTGGAAAAAAAAAAATTCCTTGGAAGACAAATATTAATCTAGAAAAGACCACTCTAGATTGAGGAGTTTTAAGATTTCTTTGACCAGAATAATATACTTTTTTTGCAGAAAACTTTTTCATTTACCAGGAAAAAGTTATAAAACACAGATTTGCCAACACATCCAGATGCATGCATAGGCTTATTATCTTCAGAGACTCTCTAAGATATATTTATGATTTAAACGTGTTTTGGAAAAAAAAAAATTCTAGGAAGACAAATATTAATCTAGAAAAGACAACTCTAGATTGAGGAGTTTTAAGATTTCTTTGACCATAATAATACACTTTTTTGGCAGAACTTTTTCATTTACCAGGAAAAAGTTATAAAACATAGATTTGCCAACACATCCAGATGCATGCATAGGCTTATTATCTTCAGAGACTCTCTAAGATATATTTATGATTTGAACGTGTTTTGAAAAAAAAAAATTCCTAGGAAGACAAATATTAATCTAGAAAAGACCACTCTAGATTGAGGAGTTTTAAGATTTCTTTGACCATAATAATACACTTTTTTGGCAAAAAACTTTTTCATTTACCTGGAAAAATTTATAGAACACAGATTTGCCAACACATCCAGATGCATGCATAGGCTTATTATCTTCAGAGACTCTCTATCTCTATATTTATGATTTGAACGTGTTTTGAAAAAAAGAAAAAAAATTCCTAGGAAGACAAATATTAATCTAGAAAAGACCACTCTAGATCAAGGAGTTTTAAGATTTCTTTGACCATAATAATACAAATATTAATCTAGAAAAGCCCCCTGAATATTATGGGTTTTAAGATTTCTTTGACCATAATAATACACTTTATAACAAGCTCGTCTAGAAGCTAAAGCCTACAGGCAAATTGATGATCGTAGTCATTAGCATTTGTTAAATTTTTAACTTAAAAACTATTATTGAATTCCAGTAAAGGATGTGGCAATCTGTAAAAGGGGGAAGGAAGGGGCGAGGTGGACATTGTAAAGCACCATTATCTGCACGTAGCGGCCCAGATGCACAAGGATTACCTCCGAGGGGACATCTACGAGACGAGGAGCTAACATTTTCAAATGACTCAACTCAAGCAGTAGCAAGTGTGGGCTTACAAGAGTCAGTGGATGTAGAGCAGGGTGGAGAGGGGAATATTAGTACGGGTTTGGCAGGTTGTTGTACATTATATATGTTATGTTAGCTTTGTTCAAAATTGGTATACAAGTAAACTTTCTACTTTTACAATACTTAATGCACAATATTTTCCTAACTACTGTCACTTTGCTATTTAAAGATGCTATAGTTCCACCCATTAAGAAAAGGGGCCGAGGGCCTGCACGGGGCACACAATTTGAACGCCTTCGGAAGATTGGTAAGATTCCTTTGGTTATTAAGGATGGTCATAAAGGCCCATCGTGCGATAATGCATCCATCTTTACTGGTCGAGTGACGTGAATCATTAAAATATATGCCGAAATGAGGCATGAAAGTTGGAGTTCTGTACTGGAAAATGAGAAGCAAGAGCTGATTGATCGTGTTAGGGTATGTGTATTATCTATATGTATTCAATTTTTCTTAGTGTGTGGTTGATGATAATATGTTGGGACAATATTTTGAATTTGCAGGCAGACTTTGTATTAGATTGGACTAAAGATAATCATCGTGAAATGGTGATGGGGTATCTATCCCATAAGTACAAAGCTTATCACTATGAACTTCACAAGGTGTATTTAAAATATGAATCGCATGAGGAGGCCCTACGTGGTGGCACTTCCATGGTGGACAAACTAGTTTGGCACTAGCTTTGTGAAATGTGGGCTAGCGGAAGATTCAAGGTATATGGGTATTAGTTTCTGACATGGTTTAATGGTTATGCAAAGACTTAAGTAGATGTTTAACTCTATGTATAACTGCAGTAAACACTTCATAACTAGGAAAACCATCTATGGTTATGCAGAGACTTGTGTGTTTGAGGAGTGGGAAAACCAAAATTCAAAACTGGTTTTGCCACTTTGAGCTGCTCTCAATGTATAACTTCACTAAGCACTTCATTTACGATACCTTTCATAAACATGTATACACTAATTCTTAACAACCATTATGGCTCTTTAGTTGGCAATGGCATTCTGTTTATCTGTTAGATGTTATTAAATTTAAATTGTTGAACTCTATAATTTCGAGCAGTAGGGATATAAATTGGACCTGATATCTGTATGGGGTAACTGGTTTCACCACTTTGAGCTGCTCTTAATGTATAAAAGCAGTAAGCATGTTATTTTTCTTCCTCTAAAAATATATTTAGGTAATTCTTAGCAACCAATATAGCTCTTTACTTGGCTGGTTGTTTCTGTTTATCTATTAGATGTTATTAAAATTAATTTGTTGAAAACAAATATTAATCAAGGAGTAAGGTAATAAATTGGACTTGATATCTTATATAATAATTCAGGAGAAGTCTCAAAGAAACAGTACGAATAGGCAAAAACTGAGAGTGAAGCATACAGCAGGGAGGAAATCCTTTGTTAGGATTTTGGAAGAGAAGGTATTTTCTTTTCGGTGCTTTAATATATGTAGTAAAGCTGTTCTACATAAGTGTTAACTGTTTAATGATGTGTGGCAGCGGGAGACGCCACAAAATATGGTTGCATTTTATAAAGACACACATTGGTCAACTAAGAAGGGCAAATTTATCAATGCCACAACTGAGCACAATTATGTGAGTTTGGATTTGATTTAAATTTTGTTAAACCTGGTTATTGCATAAATATAAGCATGGCTGATTTTGTCTAATATGATATTCAGAACCTAATGGTGGAGAGATTGAATGAGAAAGACCCCCAAAAGGACGTTGATGAAGCGGCGGTGGTTGTTTTCAAAGATGTTTTAGGATATAGGTCTGGGCACGCACAAGGAATGGGGCACATGGTCATTCCCGACCCCTCTCCTTCAATAAAGAAGAACAAGGCATTTATGCGTCTGGCCAATGAGAATGAACGGAATAAGACTTGTGCAGAAATGTACAAGAGTAAACTAGACCAAATTATGGGTGATATGGTTGCTTTGAGGAGAGATTTTTCTGAGTGTGAGAATGGCATGAACTTAAGGATGACTGAGTTGGAACATAACAGTGAGTCTCATAGAGAGACTCAACAAGATGCTTAGGCATCTTTGTTGCTGGAAGCAGGAGAATTTTTTGTGAGTTTTTTGTGTGGATTGCATCAATCCAATGGCTCTTTTGTGTGAATTGTAGGGAAGTTATTTTGATGAGCAGGTAGGGAAGTGCTAGGTAGGGTATGTTAAAACAAGTGGTAGGGAAATGATGGTGGTTTTATGAATATATTCTAGAATTCAGATAGAAGTTTGTAAGATCTGACTTTTGAATTGGTTGCATAGATACATGGCTGTTTGGAATTGTCTCTTGTTGTTCCTTTGAGTTTTTCATCAGAGTTGTGGTTATTATGAAGGGGTGAGAAACCGATGACATATATATACTTTAATAAGTTTCTAGAAAGGTATTATGATGACAGCCTTGGGAACCTAAATTTGCCCTGTTTCAATCTATGCAGGTTCCACAGCTGGCACCAGCATGCATGTTGAAGATCAGGATGACAAGGGTGCAAACAAACTGATTTTTCGTAGCCATGGAAGGCAGTTGTTGAGAGCTGCAGGAGGTAATGGAGAAGAGGCAAAAGCATATGGTATAGATGTACTCCTTGGACAGGGGTAAGTATAAAACGTGGGTTGGAATTTAAATTCTAGTTATTCATGATATATTATTGTATGCTTTATGTTTGTTTGCATATGGAATGTGTTAATTGTCATAGTGCCAGTTTGGATATATATATATAAAAATAACTATATATATGAGCTGTTTGGAATGGAATGGAGTATTTTTGGATGGCAAAACTGATGGTGCAGAATGTTAGATAGATCTTAATAAAAAAATAAAAATGTATATGGTTGGTCAGATCGTAGGCATTGCATGTTTGAGGTGGCTTACTAGGAATTATAGGGCTGTTCATAAGTTGTCATTCCCATTTTATATACTGCAAATGATGATATAGATAAGTGGTCAATCAAAATTTACATACTGCAGTTAGCATTGCTAAGTATTGTTTCAGGTGGCTTTGTGAATGAAACTAGAAACTGTGACAAGTGCTACAGGCAATTGTAACCCAATCGAGCAAAAAAAAAAAACCCAGTTTCAAAGTTTTATATCACTCTATGCACCACTTAGAGCAGCCAATCAGCAAGGCAAAAAAATCTAAAAGCAATCCACTTGGAATTTTGGATAGAAGAGGCTCAAGATAAGGCTAGGCTTAAATAAAAAAGTTAGAAAACAGCAAGAATGTGATCTGGGACTCATTGTCAGTATCACACAGCTAAATGTTGTTAAAGGCAAAAGCTGCATGATGCAGAATAGAAAAAGGCTCAAAAAAAAGTTTAGAACAGAGTTAGAATGTGATGCGGGGCTCACTAGGACCTTTTCTGGGCTGGAGGAGGTGTATAAGCAGCAAATAAAAGACTTGGGAACAGCATGATGCATAAGATATTTTTTTTTATAAGTCGCAATTCTCTAAGATATTCAGCAATGATTATTCTAAAACCAATCAAAGCCTCCATCTCAGACATGCATCACTTTTGCAATATGTTCTACAGTTGCTAAGGTTGCAATATGTTCCAAAGTTACTAAGGCATTCACCTTACCAATCTTGGCAGAAAACATAACTTATTATGATAACCCAACAGCTACTGAGAAGCTTGTGGAAGGTAACAGCTTTATTGAATGCAACTCAAAAGTCTCTGTAGTCAATAGCAGTAGAAAACTTCAAGGAGAGTATCAGATTTTAAGTAGGACTAAAAGAAACAAGAACATGAGACTGATGATTGTGCATTATCAGGCCTTGACATGGCATAACACATTTGAATGAAAAATGAAAATCACTTTTCCTCTCCCTTGTGTGTACATTTTCACTCCTCTCCAAGTGCCTCAGTAGTTTTAAAATGTTTCCATGAAGTCCCTGGTCCACTCAAAGCAAGCTTATATCATTTCAATAGAAACTAGAGAATTTATACAACATATCAAAAGCATAGTGGATTTTATATGGTTAGTAAGCTTTGTCTTGTATGTTTTATGTTTAATGTGAAAAATGATCTCCAACTCATTAAGTTTGAGGTCTCCATTAATGGTTGTTAAAAGGCTCCTAAGGTGAGGTTGTAAACCACACTCAGGGGTTTCTATTCAGTTTCAAATTTGATCAGTGCAGAAAAGTATTTAAATGTATCTATGTTTGGAATGGATCAATTTTTGGATAGCAAAATTGGTGGTGCAGATTCTTAGATAGATCTTAGTAAAAATGTATATGGCTGAACAATGATGGTATTGCATGTTTAAGGTGGCTTAGGAAGAATTATAGGGCTGTTCATAACTTGAAATTGTCATTTATATACTAGTATGCATGTATTGTTTCAGGTGGCTTTATGAATGGAATTAGAAACATGGTCATGGATTTTATATGGGTTTTTGCTTAGGTCATTTAGAAGAATTAGAGATTGGAAAATGTATCTATTAGCCTCTGAAGTGTTTGCCATCTATAATGTCTTAGTAGATAGTTGGTAAAATCTGCACTATTGGCTAATACAGATGATTTGGAATGGTTTTTTCAGGTAATTATGAGGGACATATTCTTCCATGGATGAAGAGGCTTTGCTTCCAGATTTTAAGCTTGTTGAAATGGAGAATTTACAACACTATGGAACTGATTTCAGTCATGTGTCTTGAACAAAAAATATGCATGTATACATGTAGTTAGGCAGCTCCATTTGTTATGAACAATCTGAAGGCCATGTAGGCTTCCCTCCTGTAGTACTTCCCTATTTGTAAATTGCATGATGTATTTCCATGGCCTTGATTGACTTGTTAATCCAGTAGAAATTAAGATGTGTAAAACTAATATTACTTCTGTTATGTAAATATATGGTTGAATTTTATTTTTGGTTGAAGTTGTTGAGGTGCTGGTATTTGGGCAAGAGTGTCTTTTTGTACATTAGTGTCCTGCTTGTAACTATTTATGATATTTGCTTAATTTGTTGCTTTTTTAAGTGAAAGGAATGAAATATATGAGGATATTTTGAACACCTCAATTCGTGGAGAAAGGGTTGACAAAAAACTGTCTACAGGATGCATTAGTGAGAATAAAAAATTAAAGAAGAATTGAGGTTCCAACGTCGTGGGATGACCAATACTCCACCAGCCCATTTGGTGGCAACAGTACAAGATTTTCCGACGGAAAATGATCATGGCAACAATTGATTTCCACCACTCCATATCTTGGTAAAAAGCTTATTTCGACTAGAAATGACCATGGCAAAAACTATATTCGGACATATAATTTTCGTGAAGAAAAAGTTTTTCCAATGAAAAATGGCCATGGCAACACACTAAATGCCACCACACCATATATGTGGAAAAAACCCTTTTCCCACGAAAATGGTTCGTGGCAAACAGTTAATGCCACAACTCCAAATCGTGGGAACAAACTTTTCCCAACAAGAAATGGCCATGGCAAAAAATGTATCCCGATCTCTTATTCTCGTGGTAAATACTTTTTTCCAACGAAAATGACTCGGGGCAAATTTTCCCCTACTTTGGGAGATGAAATATTGGTGACCAAATGTAAATTATTTTTCCACCGATCTCACTGTTGGAAATAGTTGTTTTTCCCCACGAAATAACGTTTTGGTGGGAACAAAGAGCTTATCTCACCAATTAAATGCCACCAACCTCCCACGGATGATTTTGGTGCCAAAAAATCATTTCACACCAAGGTAGTCTATAATCTGACCAGTTTGACTCGTGGGAAAAACCCACATTTCTTGTAGTGAGACCAATTTTTGGATGCAGCAATGGCTAAGAGTACACGTACAGTTACTAACTTTGCAATTGGTGAGAATGTTTCTAAGAAGTCCAATCCTTCCTACTGTGTATAGCCCTTAGCAACTAAACAGTCTTTGTATCTCTCAACAAAACCATTAGAGTTATATTTAATCTTGTAAACCCACTTACATCCAACAGCTTGTTTGTTGGGAGGTAAGTGAGTTATAGACCAAGTTTTGTTATCTTCTAAGGCTTTAATTTCATCAGCCATGGCATCACACCACTGAGTATGTTGTATGGCTTGTCGAAAAGATGTTGGTTCTTTTTTAGAAGAAATGGAAATAGTGAAAGCTTTATGAGAAGAAGAAAGGCTGGAATATGAAATAACATAAGAAAGTGGATGTTAAGTACCTGAAATAGGAATAAGATGATGAAGTGGCATCTCCTGTATTGGCCAAATTGCAATGATAATCTGCAAGATATGTTGGATTCTTGTGAATTCTAGTGGATTTTCTAAGTTTAGGCTGAGGAGATGAAGAAATGGAATTTGACTTAGAATTAGAGCGTGACTGAGAATCAGTTGGAACTGAGTTATTTGTGAGTTCATTTGTGGAGTTTGAATGAGTATTTTGAGAATTCTGAGCTGTGGAGAATCTGAGTGTTTCAATATGAATTAAATCATCTATTTGAGGAATTAGTATGACTACTGACTGAGTGAAAAGATCATGACCAGTTTTGAAGGGAAATGCAAATTCTCGAAAGGTTACATCTCTAGACCAAAAAAAATGACATTAGTTTCTAAATCATAAAGTTTGTACCCCTTGGTACCATATGGATATCCAAGAAAAACACAAGGATGAGCTCTAGGTGCAAATTTAGAACGATTGTGAGATAATGTGGAGGCAAAACATAGACATCCAAACACCCTAAGATGAGAATTGTTTGGTGTCTGTGAGTAGAGAGTTTCATATGGTGTTTTATCAGATAATAGAGGAGAGGGTGTTCGATGTATCAAATAAGCTGCTATGAGAACAAATTCACTCTAGAAAACAAGAGGTAAATTGGCATGG
The DNA here is from genome assembly GCA_003123785.1 of Pterocarya stenoptera. Taxonomy (NCBI): domain Eukaryota; kingdom Viridiplantae; phylum Streptophyta; class Magnoliopsida; order Fagales; family Juglandaceae; genus Pterocarya; species Pterocarya stenoptera. The sequence continues at coordinate 94,365 of QEOT01005217.1, read as the reverse complement.
AATCTAATGGATCTATCAACATTTAAAAGATGTTGGTGTTTACGTTCAACTACACCATTTTGTTAAGGTGTAGCAACACATGTTTGTTGGTTTAAGACTCCTCTAGAAGAATAAAAATCTGGCATATCAAACTCAGCCTCTCTATCAGTCCTTCTAGTTTTGATATGAATATCAAATTGTGTCTCTATAGGTTAAAAATGACTAAACTAGAGAACGAGTATTAGATTTATTTTTCATCAGATATTCCCAAGTACAACATGAATGATTATCCACAATTGAAAGGAAATAGTGAAAACCAGTAAGAGATTCAACAAAAAATGGACCCCAAATGTCACAGTGTATCAAATCAAAGACTATATTTTTTATGGAATGGCTAGTATTGAATGACAATCTTTTAGGCTTTGCCAATGGGCAGATATTACAAGTAACATTTGAAGGGGTATTTATATCAAGAATGAACTTTTGTAGTGTTTGAATCTTATTGATAGAATGATGGTATAGTCTAAACTGCCAAAGGTCCAATGAAGAAAGATTTACAACAGAAAATACATTAGAATTCATAACAAGTGCTTGCAACAGATATAACCCAGCCACTTGTTTAGCCACTCCAATCATCTTCCATGAGTGTAGGTCCTGTATAAAGCAGAATTGAGAAAGAAAAAAGAAACAACAAGAACAATTTTCTATGAATATTTTGACTGAAATGAGATTAAAGGAAAAAGATGGAACATATAAAACATTATGAAGAATTTATGAGTTTCATATTTGCACAGTGCCAACATGAGTGACAAGAACACATGTTCCATTTGGTAATTTGATTGAAGTATTGATAACAGAAGTAATTGTAGTAAGGTGAGAAATAGAACTGACCATGTGATCAATGGCACCATTATCAAGTATCCACGAATTCGATTGATTAGAAACAAGATCAGGTGAATTAATCATACCTAATAAACTCAAAGAATTTGAAACAAAAGATGAATTGCTCATAACATTCATTGCTTTTGGTTGAGATGTTTGTGAAGAAGATTGAAGAAAGGAAATGAGTTGATGACATTGTTCTTTGGTGAAAGGAAATTGAGGAATGAAATCTAAATTTATAGGTGCTTCATCAAAACTAGTGGAAGATAATCAATCCTAATGCACATATGATGTTTTGGTTCTTGAATTATGACGATATCCAAGTGAAATATCTAGGGGATACACCGGTAAATTATTGAGTTTTTCGGCATTTATATTGTTTAAAAAAACACCTACAATTGATCAATTTTATGCAGATAAATTAGTAACTTTTCAGCATTTATATTGTTTGATCATATGTTGTTAATAACAAAAAATATATTAATTACATTTTATGACCTAATAAATTCTCAACATATTCCTTTAAATCTTTGATAAATACATAATATTATTAGTAATCTACTAATCCACTTTAAGAATATATATATAAACATAAAATAACTATATAAATCATTATAGTACTAGTAGTTATACTAATGTTATATCATTAGATGATACTATAGTGATATCACTATAATATATATATATCGGTGATATCACTATAGTGTGTATATATATAATACTATAGTGATATCTATACTATAATATTTATTTAATGATTAAAGAATATTATTTTATAAATTAAAGTTGAGTTTAAGTTTATGATATAATATTATATCTTAATTCTTCTCATTTTAGTTAGTTAAATCAGTGTTTAAAGCCCACTGTTAGATCTTTTTGAAAATTTCAGGATAAAATATTAGGATTAAGACTCTAGCCCCTAGCTTTTCCCTTCATTTTTTCCTTCTCTCTCTCTCTCTCTCTCTCTCTCTCTCTCTCTCTCTCTCTCTCTCTCTCTCTCTCTCTCTCTCTGCCTTAGTCGAAACAACACCTCCTATGCGACTTCTCTCTCTCAACTCTACCCTTGCCATGCACCACCACCAGCCACCCTTGGCCACCAACCAGCACGACATCTCCCCCTCACGCTGGCAAGTACCCTTAACAGAACCCTGCCCCTCACGGCAACTCCCTTTCTCTCACGCTAGCACCTCTCCCCATATGGGTTTCTCCCTCTCGCACGGCCATAGCGCTGCCGTGAGCTAACCCCACCTCCACGCCGAACCACCCATGACGTCCCACAACCTCCTAGCACCTTCCCTTTCCCTCACGCAGCCCGTAATGGCCTAGAACAGCCATCTCCAGCCCTCCCTCTACACATATGGGTTCCTCCCAGAGTGCCACCGGACAAGGCTTCCAGCCACCACTCAAGCCTCCCCTAGCCACCATTGACCTACCCCAGCCACCTATAGCCCTAATTTGCCCCCCACACACCCTCACTCTCCCATGGGTTTCTCCACCCCTTTGGCCTAGCTCTGCCATCCTCAAGCCACTGTGTCTTCGTCGTGTGCCACCTCAGCACCACCACGAGGCCACCACCCCCCCAAGACCTCAACCCAATGCCTAATAGCCTAGCCCAACACCCAAACAGCTCATAAATATCCAAAACAGAGTGATCTAGCGGGTTCTAACGCCACTAGGTCATGCCGAACAGTGAGCAACGCACGGGTTATCCCGATGATGGTATAACTCTCTTTCCCTTTACCCTCGTTATTATGTTAGTTGGTTGGTTGGATTGTAGACTGTGCTGTTGGTATTTGTGGAGTTCGTTGTGTTGTGGAGTTTGTTGTGTAGTGTGGTGATGTGAAGAGTAGCGGTGTATGTGAAATGTTGGGCGTAGTTAGAAAGTGTGCTATTTAGTCGTGTTATGGACTGTGCTGTAAAGTGTGGTTGTGAAGTATGTGATGTAGTGGTGATGTGGTGTGGTGTGGATTGGGAAGAGTACACGCAGAGTGTACTCTCGTGATTGTACTATGTAACCATTATCCACCTGGCCTATGTTTGCCATGATGTACAATACTCTAGCTATGTGTTTATCTAGTAGTCAGCCCCTTAATGGCCTATGAGGAAATCTCTTTGCAGAAAAGATCAACTGGACCAAGTCCTTGCATGCATGGAGTTGTACTTGAATATTCTGAAAAGACTAAATTTTAGTGCATGCGTGGACTTGGTATATAGTTTGTGCGATCCTCATTGTCAATAATCTTGCCATATATGCATAATTCAGCAACTCCAATGTGATCTATTGATCTATGTCACTTCCTTTTTCTTTCTTTTTGTCTTTAGCTACTTCGCCATCATATTGCGCTTCTCGTAGTTTATTCTAAGTTTATAGTTAATTCATGACATACAGCAGAGAACAATTAAGTTTGATCATTTGGTGAACTCTATGTTTGGAGAATATGACATCTGATTGGCTTGCACCTTTTATCAATTGTAACTATGTTATAGCTACTTTTACTAACTTGGTGTACTCTATGTTATAGCTGATCATTTGGTGAACTTTATGTTTTTCTTACAAATTTGCATTTTACATTAGTGAATCTAGTGTTTTAAGCAATATGCACGTTGTATTGATTTCTTGTTTTCTCTTTGCAGCATAATATCCGCTTCATTTCCTTTAACAAATATTACTCTTCATTTCCTTTAATATATATTACTCTTTAGAAACTTTAACATATATACACCCGCTTCATTCTCAATCACATTTGCCACTTCATTTATTATTAATTTAACATATATTACTCTCTCTATTAATATAGTATAACTTTTCTTATCTTTTCAAGGCTAAACGATTGCATAACAATTTCAAAGAACTATTGGATAAATGTGAAGAAGAAGAAGAACTACCCATGAAAGAAATGGTCCTAAAGCTAATGACAAACACAATGTGAAGAAGAAGAATTATCCATGAAGAAGAACTTTCATGTGATTTGATTTGTATTTTTTTTATTATATGAATAATGACCTATTATATCATATTTATTATTAATTTATATATTATATTTTTTTTATTGTGGTATATCATATTATTGGTGCGTTTTAAAAGCCATTAATTAATGTAATGCGCCAGCAACATATTCTTAGCGGCGTTTATATTAATGCCATTAATTTAAAATAAGCGTTGGCAATGAACTAGTGACGGCGTTTACATTACACCGTTAATTTATGCATTGCGGTGACAACGTACTCGTGGCGGCGTTTAGTTAAACGTCATTAATTTATTCAATGTGTCGCCAACGTACTATTTTGTGGCATTTAAATAAATGCCGCCAATTTATATGATGCACTAGAAATGTAATAGTAGCGGCAATTATGGTAACGCCGTTATTGTAATTAGTGGCATCATTTAGATAAATGCCGTTAATATATCCAATGTGTCGCCACCGTACTATTGGTGGCATTTAAATAAATGCCGTCAATTTATATTATGCGTCGTCAACGTAGTTGCAGCGCTGTTTATTGTAACGCCACTATTTTATGCAATGGGATGGCAACGAACTAATGGCGGCATTTCAAAAAATGCCGTTAAATTGTATACAAACACCGTGAATGAGATTTTCAAGTACCAGCGTTTTGTCATGTGAAAATAGCATCCACTCACTACCGGAAGATGGTCACGCCGGCAAAAAGCCGCCACTAATGAAGTAGTTGCGTTTTTTTTGGACTAATGCTAGCACTTATCGATCACCGACAATGCTTGGTTTTTTTGTAGTGTGCATGTAACTTGTAGCATCTATCAATTGTATGCCCAGTGAGACCACAATGAGTACAAACTGGCTTAGAACATTGCTTTTGATAATTATTGATGTTTGTTCTAGAAACAATCACATTCTTGCTGAATAAAGCAGCTGATTCAGTCATCAAAGATGATCCCACCACCTTTCTTTGTTCCTCTTCTTGTAAAATAAGAGACAAGACTCTCTCAATGGATGGCATTAGGTCCATTGATAGAATTTACCTCGAATGTGTGTAAAAGAATCATTCAGCCCCATCAGAAATTGAACAACATATTCTTTTTCATGTTGATTAATTATTGTCTTTAAGGCTCCACAAGAATAACCCAGGTTATAGGAACAATTGGGAATTGGTTTCACAATGGAAAACTCATCCCATCAGCTTTCAATTTCATGTAATAGGAACTTACAAAAGATTGATCTTGAACTAATGACGCAAGATCTTTCTTGAGTTGAAATAGGCTAGGACCATAACCTTGAGTAAATCTTGTCTTCAAATTCCTCCAAACTTCTTAAGCAACTAAAGTGCTGATGACACTGGCAACAATTTCTCTTGTGAGAGAATTAAGAATCCATGAAAGGACCATGTTATTGCAACGAAACCATAGAATATACATTGGGTCAAATTGATTTTCAGGTTGAGAGAACGTTCCATCCACGAAGCCAATCTTGTTCTTGGCATTGAGAGCTGTCAACATTGATCTGCTCCAATATAGTAGTTCTCACTATTCAAAGACTGAGAGACCAAGATCAAACCAAGGCTTTCTCCATGATGAAGAAAATAGGGGTTGGAAAAATCCTCAAGCAAAAAAGTAGAAAAAGAAGTGTTTGTAGGTGTGGAAATAGAATTCATATTAGAGTTTATTGCTCTGATACCATATCAGAACAAGAAGAAGAAAAAAGTATTGCAGGAAAATAGAGAATCTTGGAGAGAAAATGATGAACTTGTATCATATTTCTTGAGAGTAATTTTTACATGAATCAAACCTCTATTTATACACATACATTGATAACTAACTTCTACACGTGTACATAACCTTATTGGACTTATATCAGCCTTGACTTATAACTTAATGATTCTTTTACTAGCTTAGGAGGGTAATGACTCTATTCTTACTTGTTGGAGAGATTTTCAAGACAACTACTTAATTATTGATGATTTCTTTATGTCTTATGTGGTATATTTGGCGTAAAAGAAATGACCGTAGCTTTTGAAGATAGAGAATACTCGTTGGGAGAGATTAGAGACTTCTTAATGGGACTATTTTTCATGATTTTCTTGTGAATTTTTTATATCCCGCTCCGTCTAATTACTTTGTATAATAAAATCTCATTTACTTGTACAAGAAAAAATGTTGATTCACGAAGAACTTGACACATCTAGGCAAATTAGTGGTGCAAGAAGATTAGGGATTTCAGAGTGGTTTTAGAAAAGGCAAAAAAAAAAAAAAAAACCACAGATAAAGCATTGATATCTTTGTTATCAATCTTGGATATAATTTTGAAGTAGTTGTTCACATGAAACACGTACCAAAGTTCACTTTAAAACACCGATGAAGTGACACTGGACAGAATTGAGATAATTCTGACAGCTAGTTTCAACATATGATTAATACAGAAAATATAAGAGATTCATCTAAAAATGCAGAGAAAACTCTAAAAATTATTAATTAATAGTAAAATTCGAAATTAGTTTATGAAGCCCACAAGCTGGACTTAAATAACTGTAAAATTCGAAATTATGATATTTTTTCAAAAAATGAAAAAATCTAAATTATTGTATGAAAATTAAATACATAAATAAACAAAAATCTTACAAGAAATTTGCCCAAAATCAGAATCGGAATCACTTCCAAAATTTGAAATCAAATATTTACTACCAATACAAGAATGAGAATAAATACGTGATTTTAAAGAAAATAACTGATACCACATATCAATTTGAGTTTGCGTCATGAAGGAACATAGTCCATAATAAAGAACAATATGCATGCATGCAATGCGTGGTATATATTCTTGAATATAATAAATGTTCAACGACGTACTTAATCACATGATCGATCATTTTCTGTTTTAATTCCTTTGAAGAAATTTATCTTCTTGGTTATAATTAGGTACTTTTAAGTGGCTTCCTCCACATACAAGAAGATCACGTGGAAATATATTAATGTAACGTTCACGTGCGACGTAGTTCCTGCATGCACTTTCATCATCTGGTTCGATTATCTGCCCTATTTCTTGGTCTTAAGGGCAAGAAACCATGCCGTTTATTCAGATCTATATCCCCATTAATTTCTCCTTTTTTTTGCGTTTATATATGTACTATCATATAAGGTCTTTGTTGGATCTCCCCGCTCCTCTAGTGTTTATTCTCTTTCAAACAGTAATAATACAATCTCGTAGATAATCTTCGATTTTCTTTGAAACATGATTTGCTGTTCGTGCAATTAGTTGGTTATAAAGAGTTATATATATATATATATATAGAGAGAGAGAGAGAGAGAGAGAGAGAGAGATTGTATTGATACGCGATACTCTCATTTTATGATCAAAAGATGCGATTAATATTCATATAAACAATTTTAATGACGTGTGCGATGTTTGGTCTACCTAATAATTGTCTCGTGTTACTCTAATTTGAGAAGCTTTTATCTATCTTAATTTCTTTCATTTTCATCCTAGGGTTGGTGCCAGCTTCAAATTGTTTTTGTCATTATCACAGTACTCGATTGATCTATTTTGCATGCTGCACATCACTCTCAACTGCATGTTCAAAGATTTTCAAATATAAAATCCCCAGACTTTATATATATATATATAACAAACTATAGGAATTTGATTATCATGATCTTCAAAACTATAGGTATATGATGCTAAAACTATAAGATTTCGATATAAATACACGCTGAAAATTAAACACAACAACATCTGGGGAAGGAAGGAATTAACCAATTTTTCTCTCATGCCCGATCTCTCAGTACTCGACATAAAATTATTCTCAACTTTCCAGTTATGTTCAACAGATTCTCAAGTTCGTTTAAAGTTTTATAAAATTTTCCACTTTTTTTTTTTTTTT
>QEOT01005217.1:63234-82992 GCA_003123785.1 Pterocarya stenoptera | reverse complement strand
TTTTTTTTTTTTTTTTCATTTGCTTGATTAGTATGAAGACCAATTAATTAATGCAACTAATTCCCGTACTGATCATGACTCTCTCTTAAGCAGTGCAAACCAACTCGAGAGTCCGACCTTCATATGTTGAAAGATGATCAATGGTTCCTTCCATGTGGAAAGAAAACTAGACAAGTTTTAGGCTTAATTCCTAAGTACTCCAGCCATCTTAAGGTGCTTTTAATATAATTTCACTGTGAATGAAAACTATACAGATTGCGTTTATATAGAATATGAGACCCTAGACACAGTTCATTCTACCCATTCTACTGTTTCTACTTGGCAGAAAATTATGACTCGAGGAACTCCAACTTTTTGAGACATTTCTTTTTGAGACATGAGCTAGCTAGTTTACGTTCAAGAATGGATCATGGACACATGCATGGGAGGTTATGAAATAAACAGCTAGAACTCAAATGTCTGTCACTGTTATGGAGTTGCATATACTGTAATTATATTGCAGCGCAAGTATGATAGTTTGGGTAAATAATTACATGAGAATTTTAAAGCAGTGAAAATGACATGATTTTTACCATAACTTCGTATGATTTGTTCTCATTTTCCTTGCTTCTTGTCTTATTCTCCTACAATCCCTTCTGCAGATCGTACATATTAGCAGAAAAAAGAAAGTTTTTTATGAAATCTAGGCCACTTTGCCATATTCATGGGTTCTTGTTGACAAGTTATTGGGATTATAAGTACCATTCTAAAAAATTATTTTTAGACAAGCAAATCTTGGTGTGCTTCCAGAGGCTGATCAAAATTACAGCAAAACATCTTTGCTGCAGTTAGACTTTGTTCAGAAAGGCTAAAAGTGAAGGAGTTTGCAAGGCATTTTGACACAACCATGGCTATATTTTGTTTTGTTTACACTCTAAGTACGAGTAAGTTGTATTTTACTTCTTCTATACTTGAAACACAAGAATTCTTTACATCTTTGAGGTTGTGACCATGTCAAGATTATTAGTGTCACATTAGATTTCATTTTCCAAGAGAATGAAACAGCATAGGTTATGATTTATATAGAGATGAAACAATAACGAGCCCTCTTCTCCAAATCGGACAAAAGACCTATATATATATAAATAATATATATATAGGTCCACAAAACTACATAAAAGGCCCACTTAACAAAGTTGTGGGCAGCAAACTCAACAACCCTAGGAGTACTTTCCGTACGCAGCCAATCAAATATAAAATATTTCATCCCACTTTTATGGCAATATTCTACTGTTGATATGTTCATAAAATAAGAGAACATAAAAGGCCCACTTAACAAAGTTTTCCTTGCACATTTTCCTCGGAAATTGACTTGACAAGCAGGAACGAGATGCAGGTTATAATTATCCATGCGGTATAGGCTGCTGGAACTAGACACTGAGAAAGAAAGACTAGCTAGGGATGAACACAGTTGCAGAAAGAAAGAGAGCTCTGAAACACCGGCTCTCCCTCGATCCAAGTACAAAAGCGTTTTTCCATTTGCAAGTGTGTGAATAAGGGAATGTGTCACGCCCATTTATAGAAAGAAACTGTCATGGGAAATGTGAGATTAATAAATGATTAGTACTGTAACCATCAGTACACTCAGTACTACTGCTCCATTTTGCTTTCCTGAAACAAAGGCTGATCAAAATCCAATCAACATTTCTCTAGCCGCTCAAAGAGACTAGTGGAAGTACAAAGATGCAGGGCTCGAGAGAAAACATCTTGTAAAATAGGGCTATTGACTTGAAAATTGATATATTCATGTAACTTTTATAATATTTTTTTAATTTTTATATATTATAAAACGTGTGGTGGATATTATGGTGCTGTCAAATCGTAATTAAATAGAATTTTTCCATCTTGTTCTCGTCTCATTTGCCAATTGGGTTTAGGGGGGAAGAAATAGAAAACTAAAGCAGCACAGCTTAATGGCATCTTCTCACAGATTATCTTCCAGTTTGCCATTGATGATGTTATTTTTGGGCTGAATGAGAACTATCTACTTCCCACCAACGAAAAAATTGTAAAGAAACCGAATGCTGCACTAAAGGTCAGAATCCATGATTAAAGAGTTTCTCCTTTTACGGCTCTGGTACACTTCACAGCAATGGAAGCCAATAACTTTATATAACATTTTGTTGAGGACGCATTTATACCGCCATTTTCCTTTGCATCACAAGCATGTCAACAAGAGAGACACCATTACCAAACCAGGGGCTATCCACCCAGACGCGATACCATTCACTCCAATACTTTCATTACACATACGTATACATGCATGCATGTATGTATGTATGTATAAATTTCAATAACGTGCCACGCACATGAAGAATCATTGTATGTCTGTAAAAAATTGCATTCCAACAGAAAATCATTCCACGAATTCTGCAGCAATTTCCTGATCATATATAATTTTTTAGAATCATGCACTGACTTTCTTCCCTACCGACAAAAACAACATCACTGGCTAGTTCGAAACATGTTCACTGACACTAAATATCGAGCAATCTGCAATCACCCTATGCTAATCTTTCACCCAAACATAAATGCTATAACAAAATTGCTTTCAGGATTTGGTGACAGAAATATATACATCCAGGAAAATTAACATGAACTAAGAATTGTATAGCGCATCCACACAAGAAGTTAAACATAAATATCAAATTATAAGCCTTACAACAAAGTCTAATGTTTTTTTAGCAAGTCTATCTTGAAACGTTTCTATAACAACCAGACAGCATATCCCAAAAATTCATTTCATTTGGGGTCAAACAGTGAAACCAAAACAAAGTAGATAAAAATAATAACCTAGTTACTTATGCATTATATTTTCAAAACATGAAAAGAGAAACTGTCAATGTTCACATGAAATGTCAAATAACATCTGCTAGGCAATAACCTCTCCAAAAGACACCACACGGGAATACAAGAATCATTCAATTGTCCATCAACACCATCTTTATCACCAGAAGATCTTCTATTTTAAACTGAAGCAGAAAGTTTCTAAAGTAAATGAAGGATACGATTCACTTTCAGTAAAATATATATACGACTATACCATGAATATTGCTATACCAATCCATGCACAACTTCTGTTTGTCATTTCAAGTCCTCAAGATGGGGTAGCCAGAACTAATATAATTAAGCAAGAGAATCCCTTTATATTATTTTTTTCAGTTAATTTGCTTTGTATGTATATATGCAAATACAAAATAAGCATGAGAACCCAGAGAAAGGTATCAAGTATCAAACAATTATCAATGACAGGATACTGCCACTTTGGCATCAGATGGAGAGGAAAAAAGGAAGGCAATTCTTCAGAGCATGACATATGTTTAATAATACAAATTGGCAACTAATACATGAAATTGAAATTCTAGCTAGATGAACCTGTCTCTACAATTGGACGGCATATTTTGGCATAACAATCAAGCAAAACACTTTAAACCCCGCTTTCCCTCTCAGAAGAGAAAGTTAAGTAAATCAACTCATCAGCCTCGCAAAAATTTAATATTGAAGTTATAACAAGCCAATGATTGCATGGAGATGCATGAACTAAATACCAAGTTTTAGTTAAAGATCTATTAATGGTTAGTATACCTGCTCAGCTTGGAAAGGGGGAATCCAGAAATAAAACAACACAACCAATGAGAGACCAAAGTACATGGGGACAAAGAGCTACTAAAGTTCTTGCCCTAACTTAAGAAACACAAGTAGGAGAGAAATAGAAAGCATAAAGTGAGCCCTACAAATTTATCGCTCATTTAGGCCTAGTTTGTTTTCAAGACCAAAATCCAAAACTTTAAAAACCTCACATCCCATCATTACAACATTTTCAAATTCCCATACAAAATAAAATAAACAATTCAACGTTTTCAAATCCTAAAACAAATATAATATTAAAAAATATATTCTAACAATATTTTATTCAACTTTTCAACTTTAATCTTATCTTATCTCATCTTATCTCATCTCTGAAAACAAATGAGACCTTAATGTTGACCGACATATTTATGCAAGCAGTGATAAATGATGTGGGATGCATGGTATGTGTCTATTTCTTTAACACTCAAGAACCTCATGTTGGGGTAAGAACTTAAGAGGGCCTTGATCCAAAGTAAATGAATACACAGATCCATCTATTTATTCAAATGGGAAAAGGATCCCCTCAAGTTCTTGCCTAAACTTGAGCCTCAAGTTGGAGAGAGATAAACAAATAATGGACTCTTCGACATTTACTTCTCATCTAGACCTGGTTTGGATGGAGAGATGCTATCATCTCTTCCCATCTAAATATCCAAATACCACAAACATAAACATTTTTCAATTTTAAATCTTCAATATTTTCATCTAATCATTACCTAATTATTAAAACTTTCCCAAACTTTTAAACAAAACACAAAAAAGAATTCAACATTTTCAAATCTCAAAATAAAAATTATATAAAAAAATTATATTCTACCAATATTTTAACTTCATAAATGATTTTAATCAACTTTTCCTCTCTTTTTTCAAAATCTCATAAAACATTTAACAAAAATCATTTCTAACTCATTCCAACTCAAATATCTCACTAATATTGACAAATCATCTTAACTCATCTCAACTCAACTCAACTCAACTCAACTTACTATGCAAACCATCCAAACCAGGCCTTAATGTTGCCCAAAATAATTTTACAGACAGCAATGAATAGTAGGCCCCACTGTATGTATTTATTTCTCTCTCACTCAGACCTTCAAGTTTAGCTAACAACTTAAAGGGACTTTGATCCACTCAAATGATCACTGTAGTGACATTTCATAAACAAATGGCAAATGAAAGACCAAAAAAGCTTGAAGATTTACTACGAAATATCATGATCACCGTCAATCCTTTTATTGTTGCAAAGCAATCTTTCTGATTGGTTAAAAACAATGTGCCGAATTTTGGATCTTTCACCAGGAAGGATACATTACTTTTGGGTGCTCGGAAAAATTATTTACATGTGTTTATCCGATATGTTAAAATAAAGAACGCATGACAAACACTTGTTCTCAAATGCACCTAATAAAGGAACACAAGAATGGGCCTGCACCTAAACATAGATGGAAAAGTAGAATGCAGAATATCTAAATCTAACAACAGAAAAAAAGCGATATACAAGTGAATGTTAATATGATCCACGAATTAAAATTCAACTAATTATAATTAATTTGCAGACATTCGAAATGGACAGCATGTGAGGTGAACAGAAAATCCAAGCAAGCACTGAATACAGACACCTCTTTGTCAAATCTAGATTAGTCAACATTTGCATGCTAGATCATAGCCGGCCAAAAGGTTAAGTCACATATATATACCTGCAGCATCTCGAGGAATAAAATATAAAATAGAACCAAACACGCATCCCCAACAACAATTATTCTAATAGCTAAATGATTAAGAATGCATGTAAAATAAGAGAAACAACCGCAAAAACAAAAAGTTGAAGAAAGACTCAGTACACTGTATAGTAATTCGTACTCATTTCAAGACCTATACAAATAAACTAAGGGGAACAAAAACAAGCAAAGAAGCAAATATTCAACACAACACAAAAAATCTAAGCTATTCAGTTGGATTGAATCTTAGTATCAAAGCCAAGGTCTACCACTACCGAAATTCAAAGCTGAATACGTATCCCAGACGAGTATAACTAAAGAAGCAAGCAGATCAAGCATTCATTAATGCTCACAGTAGCACGTTTGTCCACACACTGCAAAAATATAACAAGCATGCGCTAATGTGGCTTGAAAACGACAATCATATGATGCAATGCTCTTTCTTTGACAACCAATGATGGTGACATTACAACAACTTCCCATGCTAAAGTCTAAAGCAGCACGATAATTATGATATTCACATTTACTTCTTGTCGACAATGAACCAAACTAAACAAACAGGAAAGAAAACTATTGCAATATAACGTTCAGTCCCAACCACAAAGTATGTAAGATTGGTATAATATATACAAGGAAGGAAAAGGAAGCGCGCACAATATACTTTATGAGAGGGAAATGTCCAGCATAAGAACACCAGGTATACAAGCAAGACAAAATTGGAAAACATAAATTAAGGTAGGGTTGATACCACGATTTTCCTGGATGACTAACCCTTTCCCTTTAATTACACTGTAGACTTCACCTTTGAAAAATATAACCCCAAGAGCAAAAAGAATAACAAAAATAATTGAAAAGGCATCGACGACCAAAAAGTATATAGTTGTATAACATTATCACAAATTTCTATGAACTTATTATTATGAGAAGTTAGAACTTTTTTTTAAGTCTTTACTTTTCCATTAATTCTTCAGAAACACATCGTCATTAGGATATAATGATCCTGATCACATGGTAATTGTAATGACAAAAGCATATAACAAGCGATAAACAAGAAAATCAAAACCATCTGTAGAGTTGAGAGCATAACATGGGTTAATAAGAAGATTCAAAGACTATAAAACATTTGTAGCAAAATCTATTAATAAGTAGTAAACAGAAGAAGAATTAGCCTACAATGCCATTTTCCTTCCAAGACCATCGATCGACAGATGTCTTGTACCCGATAATTAAACAAAAAGTATTAATTTATTGGATTACCAAAGCTTGAACCTCCGAGCAATCCTCCACCGGATGCAGCATAAACATCAGAGGGGTCAAGGATTGGAGCTGACGAGGAGACCACATTTCTCCCTCCATCACCACCACCACCTAAATGCAATTCAGATATATTAGGATACCCATCTCTACTTTCAACCCCTTGATCATATAGAAACCCTTTGAAAACATGGCCACCAATATTTACAACCGCCTGATACGCATACTGGTCCTCGCCATCTTCGACCGCCGTCACTCGCACGCACTTGAAAACAGCCGGTGCACGTACTTGCCCAGGCAATGCCTCTTTAAAACTCGCATCTGTTCATAATTCAGCAGAAACCCTACTCACAATTCACATATCAACAACCCTAAACCAGTAATAAACTAAAAAATATGAACCAGAAAGCGTATTAGTGTCTCGGAGGAAGAGAGATAGAGCAAAGCTAAAACCTTGGTGACTGGAGCTAGTGTCATAGCTTCTTGGTGGTGTTGTATTGGAAGTGGAAGTATGGGAGTTGGTTGTAGTTTGCGAGGTGATGAGTCTAGGTTTTTTGGCACCAGAGGTAGCGCCAGAAGAACCAGCGGCAGCAGAACCGGACACACCCATGAGCTGGCGTTCCCTCCGCCGAGCGGCTGGCACCCAGGTGCTCTTGACATGAGTGGCGCAATCAAAACCGCGACTCTTGCAACAAGTCCTGCACCTTCTGTGGCTGCAATCTTTCTTCGCCTGGTTCCCGCAGTCTTGGCACGTGGCCGTCCCCGTGGAAGACGTCGTTGTAGAGCCTCCCATCCCAGCGCCACCACTGCCACCACCACCTCCACCAACTGTTTGCACCAGATTCCCAGCACCACCATGATCAAGAATCGCGGGTTTCTTGAAATAATGCCCATGCTGAGTATGCTGATTATTCTGCCAGAGCTGAATTCCTCCACCACCCCTATTCCTATTACTCAGCATATTGTTCTCATCGTCGACACCGATGTTCGATGGCGCGAGGCAAGGAGTAGCAGTGAGGAGAGGGATGACGCCCACGCCGACGCCCACTCCAAGTGCAGTGGCGGGGTTGGAGCCGTTGATGGAATGAGGATCGGACATGATGGGATCATGCTGATGGTGGTGGTGGTGGTTGTTGTGGTGGAAAGAGGAGGCAGGTGCGACGACGAAGAGGTCGCGCAGGCCCACCATGCCCATCTCCGTGGAAGCGAGGCCGTAATTGATTTGCCTGGAGGGCGCAGCGGACCACATTCCAGATGTGGGTCCGGTGCTGGTTCCTGCGGCGGTAGGTCCGGCATTGAAGCCAAGAGAGAGCTCATCCGGGGCGGCGCGGCCCGCGGCTGAAGAGGACGTAGCCGCCCAGTCTGCGAAGGCTCCAGAATCCGAAGGTAACCTCCTTGTAGTAGCCACAACTGATGCCCTTTGTCAACAAAACACAATCTTTATTAGCAGTAGTGTATTTTTAGAACCCAAATATGGGGAGAGAGATTTGTGATCTTGAACTCAATCTATGGATATATGTATATCTGCAGGCCTTATATATGTAAGTGGGGTCTCTGAAATTCTCTGGGAAATAAGTTATGAGAGAGAGAGGGACGGAGATCTTGTTTGTTGGGTGGCTTTCTACCAATCTCCCTATTAAGGAGATTACTGCAGCTGCTGCTGCTTCTTCTGCTGGTGAGACGACTCTTACTGTCACTTTGGCTTTTCTGAGGAAAAAAAGTTAGCTTCTCAGATCGAGAGAGAGAGAGAAAGAGAGACGACTGAGCAGTTTCTGGGAGGTGAGGGGCCAGAAAGAGCAGGGTCTGAGCAGTAAGTGAGTCTCAGAGAGAGAGAGAGAGAGAGAGAGAGAGTGCAATAACGACCTTTCTTCTGTGTTTTCTGCTCTTTTGTTATCGTTGCCGACCTTTCTCTCTCATCATCATCATATTCATCATCGTCATCATCTTCTCCTCCTCTTCTTCTTCTTCTCCAACGCGATCCTTCTCTCTCTGGCTCTGAGCCTCTCTTTTTTATCTATCCCTCTCAAGCTCCTATATGGTTTCCTAGAAAGCGAAAAACTGAGGTGGGTTCCTCTCAACCTCTCACTCTCTCTCTCTCTCTCCAATAATAACACTAACTATAGAAGTAGAGAGAGTAATAAAAAGACTCTTGCTTAGTTTTTGTGAAAAGAAAAATCTATGGCCCTCTAAAGTCGCATCTATTTTTTCTCAATTCACTCCGGCATGCATTCCTCTTACCAAAACCATCCATTTTTTCGAATTAATATTAAAAAGTAATTTAATATTACAGTTCACCTCTTCATCCTTCTCTTAATATATAATTAATTATAAAGATGAATATTTTAGCAATTGAATATCATCTAAAATCCTATCAATTTAAAATTTTACTTTTAAAAAATATGTACTTACCAATTATAATTATAAATAGTCTATCTTTGTTCATATATTAATTCCTAATCTAAACACTTTAAATTTTATTTAAATTCTTAAAAAATATTATCATTATATATAACACATAAGAGAAATGATATTTATAATCGTAAAATATATAAAAGTAATACAATTTCTTTAAAAAAATAAATAAAAAAAATATTGATATAAAAAAAATTAATTTTTTAATAATAAATTTTACTCATTTATAAAAAGATTATCCTACACTTACACATTTTACGATTTTAATATAACACTACTTATGATAAACATATTAGAAAGCGCGTGCAGTCCTTGAATGGGATTAGAGCTTTAGATCTGGCCCCCACCACCTTTATTAAGGTCCCATGATTTGCTGGACACATTGCGCGTGCATTAGACGCGCCACCAGATCACATTTTATATATATATATATATATTTATATATATGTATGTGTATGTATTAAGACCATTAATTAAACGTGGAGTCCAGGTAGGCCTGATTGTAAAGTTGCCAAATCTATCTCATTCACATCTGTTTTGTCGAATGCATTAGATTTGTCATGTGAGAAGCAACTCCTAAACCTTGCCTGTCAGTCAGACAATCTCTAATTACTACTGTTCATACTTATCTATGACCCGTGGCGGAATCAGAAATATGTTGTAAGGAGGCCAAGCAAAGATAAAATTAAAATAAAATATTTTTTATTCTATTTCTAAGTAAAATAATCTATAAAATTAAAATAAAATTTTATAGATAGGGTCAAGATAATTTTTTACAAAAGAAACCAACACAATATGAGATTAATATAATCGTATTAAATGATAAAAAGTTAATATATTTTTTCTTTTTTCTAAACTTTGGAGGGCCCAAGGCCACCCCTGCCCGTATGTAGTTTCGCCAATGGGTATGACAAAAATGTATTTTGAATCTATAGATTACAATGCTTTATCTTCTCATAAATTTGAGAAAAATATTACCTCTCAATTAGCATTTTTATCAAGTGAAAAGTTTTGACCAAAAAATTTTTTTATGAAAACAAGTTCAGATATAACTTAATATAGTACGTTAGATTGTAAAGTTACTTTTATTTTAAAGTAAATTTAGTGCCTCATATGAATTAAGGTAAGTTTGTGATTTTACTTTTATAAAATATCTTTTATCAATCATCTTAGAGAAGTATATATATATAGCGTATATATATTCATCTTTTATCAATTAGTTTGTGATTTGGCGTACAATATATATATTGTTTCAAAAATAATATATATTTTGCCTCACATTTTAGACAAGTACCACGAAGATAAATTGATTTCACAAAAATAGGCCTACAAATTGATATGGTTTCATATGATACGTTAAATCTATTTTACAATCTAAAGTACTTTATCAAGTCATGTCAATTTGTAAATTTATTTTTATATAATCTCTATATAGCTAAAGCACTTCTCTTTATCAAATGATAGTATCAGTCTAACTTTAGCCATTAACATGACCAAAGGTAGGTACGTAACACAACACATTTTTTCTTTTTATTGGACCTTAATAAGTTGTGTACATTTTAACATTGCTTTAAAAACATTGTAAGGTTCACATTTTGTATATATTTTTCTGTTGATTAGATTCAAATATTTGAATAAGAATTGCATCAAGTTATTGTCTATATTCCTAGAACTTCTTATATTTGTCACCCTTAAATTAAAATTTATTAATTACTGTTAAAATTACATAAACATGGACATTTATTTAGCAGACAAACATAATAAAAAGTGGCGCATTATTGATTGTCAGTATGCCTGCTTTTCTTTTGCGGTACACCATAGACATAGATTAGAACTCACACTTTAATTGCAAATATAACTCAATTAATATTTACCAATAAATAGGAGCATTTAATGTGGGTCTCTTAGTATTTATTATTAGGATATATTTTGCCCATTATATAAAAATTTGGAAGGAATTCTCTTCTCTCTCTTTTTATGATTTAAAAGTGATAATCATTTTGTAATAAATCATATATTCTTGTTTGAATATTAAAATAATGGAGTAACGTGTTGCAGAGGAGTAGTGAAGCTGACATTTAAAAATGCAATACAGGCCCAAAAAGTCAAGAACCACATCAAAATTTTCATTATGTAATTTGAGAGAATTGTCATGAGTTCCATGTTGCCAAACATCCACACACTACCTTCGGTCTCGTTTGGATTGAGAGAGAAATTGAGATAATTTGTGAATAAAAATAAGATTTGTGAATTAAGATAATTTTTAAAAATTATATATATTTGGATTAGAAGTGAGATGAGATTATTTTAATTTGTTGAAAAGAAGATAGATGTGGGTCTCACAAATAATTGTATTGTAATGATTTTATAATATTTTTTAATGAGAAATGGCCAATTTATTTTTATAATAATAGAAACAATTGAAACCATCTCAAAGTTAGATAAAAAGTGTTTAGATTAGAGAGTGTTTTATGGTGCAATGAGAAATTTCATCTCATCTCTCGATTCAGATCGGGCTAAGTCAAAGATGTGCTGCTGGCAAAGGACAATTTTTCTTTATAATTAATTAAAAATGGGATAAGGGCCTCAATGGTACAAATGTAATGCCCAAAATTTAAATTAAAGAAAAAAAATCCAATATTCCTTGGCAGAGAACAAGCTACTTTGCACCATGTTTACCTTATTTTTCAGTTTTACTTCATCGACAATAATCTAATGAGTTTCAGTTATTCCTTTTAAAAGTCTTGGACATCTCCACCTTTTGTTACCAAATGCCAAGGCTCCGTTTGAATGCTGAGGTAATCACAAATCATCACATCAAATCTCATTTAATTAACATCTAAATATCACCTAAATACAAACATTTTTCAATTTTAAATATTCAAATTTTTAACTTTTTCATACAATCATTAACTAATGATCATTACAACATTCCTATCCTTCCAAATAAAAAATAAAAAACAATTCAATTTTTTCAAATCTTAAAATAAAAATTTTATTATAACAATATTATAATTTTTTAGTATTTTTATTCAATTTTTTTCTATCATTTTTCAAAACCCCATAAAACATTTCATATTATAATTTTATTACTATTTACAAATTATTTTACTACTATTCATAAACTTTTCATCTCATATCAACATTCAAATAAAATCTAAGATTTTGGCTATATAAATAGAGAAGAAGAAAGGTCCATAGACGTGGAAGGATGTAGCAAACAAGGAAATGCTTCGAGGAGTTGAGGATAAAAATAAATATAATGAGGATTTCCCAATAGGTCAATCTTTAAAATTACCTTACTCAAACCCAATACAAAAGCAAATTTCGTATTCCCAACAAGGGAAATGGGAGCAGTTTAAGGTTGGATTTTGATAAACAGTTCAGATGAGATGAGATGAGATGTTTTGAATAATAATTGAATAAAATATTATTATAATATATTTTTTAGTATTATTTTTATTTTAGAATTTGAAAAAGTTGAATTGTTTATTATATTTTTGTATGAGAATTTGAAAAAGCTGTAATGATTGAGATGAAATAAAATAAAAATTTTATGTAAGCAAACGGAGATGTAAAATTACTGTCGTTAAAGAGCGATATAAGAGTCGTAATGCTAGACAAAAACAGTGAAGTAGTGCATCCAAGACGGCAATAGTCTAGTAGCCTAAAGCATAACTAGCTTATGCTCGAGGTAGAATCCCATGTTCAATCAACAAGCACCATGCCCTTTGTAAGCCTAAATACTCCTAGATCAAGACCAATGTTGAAGTACTAGAACAATATGATGTTTATATTGTTCCTAACAATGACCTAACTTTAAAGCCACACACACACAGATATATATATTCTTTAACATCAGAATGATCCTACTGTAAATATTGCACTAAAATAATTCAGGACCAAATTATTCAAGGAAAGTATTCATCAAATTCTTACCTTTACTAGAATTTGATCACGTAAGTGAATGCAAAATCTGTGTAAGATGTCTTCTAAAAACACGTACATATGAGGATATATATATATATATATATATATATATTGTGCTAAAACCAGAAGGCTTGATCCGAACAAGGAAAGTATTCAACAAATTCTTACCTTTACTAGAATTTGATCACGTAAGTGAATGCAAAATCTGTGTAAGATTGTCTTCTAAAAACACGTACATATGAGGATATATAAATATATATATATAAAAGAAAATGGAAAGAAAAAATAAATGTCCTATAAAAACACATTCTTTTCTTTGATTTTCTTGAAAACTATATATTATGTTTCAAAAAATAGTTTGAATGTTGTTAAAATTGATTTTGTAAAGGAATAAGGTAAAGTGGTGATCCAATATATATATATTGATTGTGCTAAAACCAAAAGGCTTGATCCGAACAAAAGAATAAAGAAACAAATACACAACCACACAAACCTAAGTACTGATGTCCAATGGTTGATATCCAAAGCTCGAGAATCAGATCGATCGAAATTAAAAAGTATATATCATCTGTACGAACAGTACTAGTTCATGCCATCAAGTCTTATATGTATATATATATATATATTAATATATATATATATATATATATTCCTTTAAGATTTGATATGGCTAGCTATGTGCTCATGTTACGTACAATTGTTTGTTTGTTTGTTTGCATTAATTTCGTTTCACCGAATCGAGAAGAAAAAACCTCATCAACCAATTCTACATCCTTAATTGGACGCTAAAATTTCAATCAATTTTCTTTTTTCATCTATTTTGGTGCAAACATCAGGATTCAATACAAACAGATTATACTCGTGTATATATGGATGCAAAGGTTGGAGGTTTTTTTTTTTTTTTTTTCTTACAGACGTTGGATCATGATATATATATATATACATATATTTATATATATGTAGTTTAGCCAATGACTTTGGGGCTTGGTGATTGAAAGTTAATTAACTTAATCACTTATTTAATTATATATGGTCATCATGTTATTTATTTTTTAAAATTTTGGTTAAATATTATGTATAGCCAAGTGCAAATCAAATTGATATGGGGTATCTAAGTCCAGATTTTACATTGATTGAGTTAAAGTACTACTACTTTAAGAAGATGAATATGTACAGAAGGAAAAACTTAATATCCTCTTTGAATTAAGGCAATATTAGTTATTTTTTCTCAAATCATATATTACGCTCAATTTTAGAAGTGATTTTGATTTCGATTTTGACCACATTTTTTGTAAAATTAATTTTTATTTATGTATTTATTTTTCATACAATAATTTAGATTTTTCCATTTTTTAAAAAATCTTTATACTTTCAAATTTTATAACTATTTAAGTCCGATTTATGGGCTTCATAAAATAATTTCGAATTTTACTATTACTCAATATGATTCTAAAGCTTTGAAAATTTTCAATTAAAAACATACTTGTTTTCTCTGTATTTTTTGTGAATCTCTTGTCTTTCCTGTTTCGACTATCTGTTGAAACTAGTCGTCAGAATCAATCTAATATGTCTGACGTCAGTTGGTATCAGAGCTTTAGCATATTTCTTGGGGTGATATCTTATCAATTTTTCTGACTGGTGGTAGTGGTTGTCGTGGGCAACTTCCGAACAAGGAAATCCCTCACCGTGATCAAAGTGTTCAGGACGTGATGATTAAAGATTTGCAGAGATAGATTGCAAAGTTAACCCGACGAAATATCAATGATCATGAGATTGAATATCTCAATTCCGATTCCATTTTCAAGAACCCATATCACAATCGTGTTCTATTTCGGGAGTACCGTAGTAGGGAGGAGCGTCATGGAGACATAAGTTTCAGAGTGGATCAGCCAAAATTTTCTAGTACGTTAAAGGCTGAAAGTTTCATTGATTTATTGCATGAAGTTGAGTAGATTTACGACTCTGATGAATGAGAGTTTTAGGATGGACCTTCTTCCATAAGGCGAAACTCTATACCAATTTACGATACCTATCCTGATGAAGATAACCTAGTGGATGAGGTAACTATTTTTATTGAAAAAATAAACTGGTGGTGAAGTTTTTAAGTTTGAAGATCATGAAATAACTTTTGAAACAATTAACTATGGATTGGAGTTGGTTGAATGTATTTACCGAAATAACCTAATCCTTTTTTGGTAAGACCCGCATAGATATATGCTATTGACGTGAGTAAAGCTAAAGCAACGTTCGTATTTATATCATTTATAGGTGCAGCTAATTCCCCATGAGCTTTCCTTCAGGGATCTTACAACGAACAAGAGTTTTTCCATTGTATTCATACGGAGCAATTAACAAATTTTGGCAAAATAGAAGAACAACAACCTTAGTTTCTATCTCTATATCTGGTTTACTTATAAGTTTTATTGGGTATGCCTAATATACTGCTTTTAGGCAACCCTCTCAACAACTAAGAGGTCCATTTGAGGAACAAGGAGATTAGTTTAATTGATGAGCCCCCTAATATTGGGAAGCTTGTTAATTCAATTGAGATAGAGATAATCAAAATCATTTTATCTTTTTAGTTGGAAAGACCGACCCTAGTTTGATGATGAACATGTTTTCATTGCTTATGGTGAAAAAGCGTAATACGCCCTAGTAATTGAAAGCTCTAAAGCGCCTTAGCACTCCTGCAAGAAAAGAGGCCAACCGAGAGGGGGCTATCTCAAAGGGGAAGAAAGAAGAGGATATGGTCAGTTGTGGATTCTGACATCCGTCATTTTTTTATATTCATTATTAGAGGTGTAACAAGTTCGATCCGGTCCAGTTTTAAACAAAATTTATGACTGAATCGGTCTGCACTGGTTTTGCATTTTTGAAAATTGATTACGCACCGGTTACCTTCCTAAACCGGCACCTCCGGTTTTACCAGTTCAATCCAATTTTTCGATTTTAATAGCATTAGTATTAGGGCATAAAATGTAATTAATATACTAATATATTATGTATTTATTAAAATGAGTATGTTGAGAATTTATTAGGTCATAAAATGTTATTAATATAAATATTTTATCTTTAAACCATATGATCAAATAAATTTTCATGTTTAAGATTAAAATTTTGTATTATAAATTGTAATAATATTATCTTATATATAATTATAATTTATATTGTTATATATTATATATATAAAGTTTCTATAATATAAAAAATATTATATATAATATTAAAAAAATTAATTTCAAATATACAATATAGTGAATCGGTTCAGTCCTAAAAAGTATAGAACCTGAACCGGACCAGTACTGGCCTATTTTAGAATTACGAAAACCGGTTCGAGCCAATCCAGTCCAATTTTTCAATTAAATTTTACACCCATATTTATTATATAGGAATGAGTGTGCTTTTGGCTTGACATCATTTGTTCTGCTACACTAGAAAAACCTCATTTTTAAAGGGTTGTGGTGGAAATAGTACATGATCATGATGGAGCTCAACTAAAAAGTATTGATTCATTTTTTAGGGGCACCAATCTAGGGTTAGTGTTAATTAATAAGTTGAAACAACTTCGTAGCCGAAAAGATATGTGGCCATGAAATAGGGATTAAGAGGAATAGAATTGAATGGGTGGTAGAGTCGTGGAAACACCTCTTTCTTGATTTTCATGGAGCTACGGATTTTTTTCAAATTCTACCATGCAAGATATACCCTTTTTTTTTTAGATTTGAGATGTGCGAAAGAAACTTAATTTTAGAATCTAAGATGCCCAATATTATTTTATTTCGAGCCCATCAAATCAATTTTAATTTTTCAATGATCATCTTGATGATACAACAAATGAAAAAACAAGATTGATCTAATTGGATATCCGAAAGATCGAGACAAAAAAGTCTAGAATTCAATGACGAATTCTCTCTAACCCGATGAGAATGATGCAAACCCAAATTGATAAGAGGCGTCTAGGTCTAGATTCTACATTGATTGTATTGAAGTACTACCTTAAGAAGATGAATATGTACAAAAATGGAAGGAAAAACTTAATATATTTCTTGGACTAGGGCAATATTAGTTATTTTCTCTCAAATCATATATTACGCTCAGTTTTAGAAGTGATTATGATTTTGGCCAAATTTTTTGTAGGATATCGTTTATTTACATATTTATTTTTTATACAATAATTTAGATTTTTCTATTTTTAGAAAAATCTTCATAATTTTAAATTTTGGATGTCGAGTTGAGTTTAGATAATAAAATATTGTTAAAATATTATTTTTTAATATTATTATTGTTTTAGAATTTGAAAAAATTGAATTATTTATTATATTTTGTGTTGAAATTTGAAAAAGTTGTAATGATGAGTGAGATGAGTTCAGTTTGGTTTAATATCCAAACGTAGCAGTTATTTAAGTCTAGCTTGTAAGTTTCATAAAATAATTTTGCCATTAATCAATATTATTCTAAAGCTTTGATAATTTCCATTTGAAAATATAATTATTTTCTCTATATTTTGAGTGAATCTCTTGTCTTCTCTGTTTCAAATATGTATTAAAACTTGTCAGAATTAATCTATAACTTCCCTATTTAGATTAATGTAGAATTAATGGCGTCATAACCATTGTTTTAAATACCGTACCATACCTGCTGGTACGGCCGGTATATACCGTACCATACCTGCTGGTACGGCTGGTATATACCGTACCGGTCACTGGTAAATTACAGGTATTACATATATTTCGTACCGGTCTAAATACTGGCCGATATTTCGATTGTACAAACCTGTATTTCGGTCTGTACCAGTTGATATTTCATCATTTAATTTTTTTTCATTTTTTCAAACTATAAGTTCATTTTTTACCTCCAATTCAGACTAAGTTATTTATAATTTATATATATGTATTTATATATAATTTATTTATATATAAACTATTATTTTAGAATATAATTTTTATATATATTTATATATATAATTAATTTATATATCGACTATCTCGAAACAGTATATAAAACAATACCAGTATCGAAATATTTCGTTCAAGTGTCTAGACCGATAAGGCGACCGGTATTATATTCAAAACATTGGTCACAACCGCAGAATTAATCTCTCTATCTCTCCCTAAAAACTTGTATACTTCTGCGAATCTGAGTGGGAAGGAACTCCTCATCGATCCTTACATGTCGGTAAAGTATTCCATGTTCCTTGGACTGGATGAAGCTCCAATCCGTCGGCCGACCATCTGTATCTATGTATCTTATTCATGCTTTCGAAGGCCAGAGTCCACGTAGTCCATCGGTCTTCATATATAGACGTACAAGTTGAAAACTCTAATTCATTATTGCCCCAAACTACTAGTACCACCTTCATGATAGGCAATTTCTACAAGCCATGATGGCAATTCATCACCCCATCTTTTTTTTAAATTTAGCATTTAGCATGAGACCGACATTTTCTTCTTAGAGCTATATTTAGATGTTAAAAGTATTTTAGATATTAAGAATATCTCCGATAATTTTAAATAATAGTAAAATAGTTTGTAAAATAATAATAAATAATTTTTAAATAATAAACTATTTATAAATAATAACAAAATAATCTAAAAATATCTAAAAAGCGAGAAAGTTATATTCTCAAACAAACCTAAAATTGTGGAAGCTTTGAGATGCATCACATGATTTCCTCGATGGAAAACATGAGATTTTGACTATTAGGTTAGTTGCAACGTCTACTCCATATATTTTATAAATTTTTTTACTGTTCAACAAATAGACATGAATATTCTCAGCGATGAATATAATATTTAATGAATATATTTCTGATGGAAGATTTCTCTATAGTTTTTCCTTCGAGAAATCTTCCATTGTCGACCCTTCTTTCATTCTTCCGGCTAGGCGCTGTACATCAAATGATCACGTACTCATGCTGATGTAACGTTAATTTTGTAACAAAAGTTTACGCCCATGAATTAAATGGCGGAAGGAGATATAAATAAATGGTTTATTTATATATAAATGGTTTATCTTTCGGCATTGATAAATGTACGTCTCGATTTTGATGCGATTGGTTTGTATCTATAGAGAGTACTGTTTGGTGTTCATCAGAACAGTAGCATTTAGAGAGTCATTAAATTTGGTGTAACATGATGACATTAATTCTTTTTCAAATTTTGAACTACGTATTCACAGACGAATTAAGGGATCGATATCAATTTGATGTGATCAAAAGCTTATCAGATTACTTGTCGTGATTGTACGTTGTTTGAGTATCAATTCCTACACGAATCGAGCAGAAACAAAAACGAATTAAGACTCGACAGATCAGATTCATGATCGTAATTATTCGCTTGTTTTTGTGTCCAACTTTATCGATTATTCTGAACTAGGGCACGGTAATAATAGAGATGTTGATCACTCGCAGCATGTGGATCGGATCTCTGGTTGGGAATTTTGGCAAGGTATTTTGAAGGTACGAGCTACACACATGAAAGAGCAAAAGAAAAAGCTCTTTCACCACTTTCTTTTTTTCTTTCTTTTTTTATCACTTTGGCCCTTTGCTTGCCCTTAGGGGCCACGAATCTCTTTCGAGGTTGGACGACACTTGTACCAAAGCTCGTTCATTCATTCATTCAAATATTAATTCCTCCCCCTGGCCTCTTCTTCTTATTCCTAAAGAGAGACACATGCACCTAGCTAGCTACTGCTCTAGCTCGTAAGCGTGTGTGGAAGTTCTCTTTTTCAAAGCACGCCCACATAAAACGTCATTAACCACCCCCCCCCCCCCCCC
>QEOT01005217.1:28222-63183 GCA_003123785.1 Pterocarya stenoptera | reverse complement strand
TATATATATATATATATTGCTTCTGGGTAACCCTTAATTATTTCCTTAAATCTGATCTTATATGGATTGAATACGTACACAAAACTTTTCCTATATTAAAAGGCACTACAGCTTGTTGATTATACCTACTAAATATCCTTTACCAGCATCGCTGCTGTCAGTGTCTACTCTATTATTTGAAGATGACAAAAATCAGATGCGTGTTATTTCTGAAACTGAAGCCAAGCCCTGCAACCCTACAGCGAAACAACCCCCCACAAAGAGGCACAAACTCGAAGTACAGGACCCCTAACTACCAAGTTCATGGATCTAAACTTTTCTTTATAGCATAAAAAACTTTGGATTTTGGTTTTGCTTCTTAATTTGTATGTTAGTAGATCGACATATATGTTTCCGAAGTCTAATTACTAAAAGAAACAACTTTTAACAAGAAATAAGAATGTCTAGTTAGCCTAATCATTCCCAGAAAAAGGAAAGTCTAGTACTTAAAGTCATTATCTCATATCATTACTTTTTTCACTTTTATGAGTGCAGTACTGTAATTATTATTATTCTCACGTTATTCCTCGAGATAACTACGAAATTACGCAGTCAAAAGAGCATATATGATCAACTATAACTGGCTGCAAGTTTGAGCATGCAGCTAGCACGAAGCACCTTTAAGTTTTTTTTTGGAACAAAGTGATCAAGAGAGATTAATTAAGGAAAAACTTATGCGGTTAAGCGAGAACGTATATATCAATTATCATTACCCGACAGACAGAAGAAAGTTAAGCTAGCTAGGTAGCTAGCTAGCAGTACTACTCCATCGTGTATATTATTGAGCATCATCCACTTTTACAAAACTCGACTAAAAATTCCAGATTTTATGACCAATTATAGTACATCATGCATACAGCCTTATCATTTTCTTTTTTGGCGTTTCATATATAGATTGATTGGCTGTCATTCTGGGTAGCCGGACAAACCAAAAAAATAATTAAACTGTTACTGTCTCTGCAGAATATGCAGATAATTAAAAAGAGAGAGTTATCGCATTTATTTACAGATTTTAATTTTCTTTTGTTCTGATTATCATATTATTATATATATAGATATATATATTTATATAGAGGAAGTTATTTATTTATTTATTTATTGTTTGAAAGAAAAAAGAGGGAAGCAGAAAAGACGAAAGCAAACTCGTGCAGAAGTTTACTTTGGAGGTAGGGCAAGGGCCAGCTAAAACAGTAGGAAAAAAAAAACAGGCATATATGTAGATGTTGACAGTGATAAAAGGAAGCCAGCTTGCCTAGCTAGCTATCGCATTCGCCCTCGTCACATCACACGTTAACTCCATTATGTCAATAAATTCTCATCACCGTCCAATCCGCACTCATCGTTGACCATTGCACAGTAACCAGCCTCAGGCAATGTCCTGAATTATTATTAGCTCTTATCTTCTTCTTCCAACTTGGAAACCAATATACATATATATTATATATTAATCACCATGCTCCCTCCCTCAGGCCAATACTTTTTCAGAATATTATATTGTTTTTGTTTTCTGTTATCCATAATTAACTTATTATATGATTAATGTTGATTTAGTTTATTATAGTTTTGATTTAAGATGCCATTTGAAAATAAGGGACGTGGGAATAATATGCATGAATTTTCTATTCTTTCCTTAAAGCTGGGGAGTTCGTGGAAAATAGAGCTACATGCATACGTATGCTTATCTATACACTTTTTTTTTTTTTTTTTGGATATTTATTTCCTTTTGAAGAGTTTGTGTTGATATCTTTGCTCTTTCTCATGAACAACTTTACCCATCTATGCAAGGTTTGTTCTACGAGTGTTGCAGACTATTTTTTGTTTTTCTTCCCATCTTCATCTTCTCCCACTTCATGTTGGGCAAGAAATTAGCCCCATGTTGTTTGTTTCAGTTGATGTGTTTATCCTCGAAACCGCTCAAAATGATCATTGCGACCAAATTACCATAATTTTATTATGTTATGACTAGCATTTCTAGTATGTTAATCGACAAATTTTTGCAAAACATTATAGGTAAGATTATGTAGTCCAAATTCATACTAAAATTTTGACCACTAAACAACTCTCAAAAGCATAAATGATGTCACAGTCGAATCGACATTGATTTAATTTTTAACAGGCTCACCGAAAGTTAAGCCGACAATATTATTTATCTTTATTTCTATACTCATATAATTATTTGACCGTTAAAACCTAATTTAAGTACTAACTTACCATCTAAATGACCAGTTTGTGATTATTTTTTCTTGAAATTTATACCCTTTGAATCATTTCAACTGCAAAAAGTGTTTGACAAATCTTCACTCGTTCACCTCTTTTTCTTCACCCTACCAATATCATGATGAAGGGAGTTTAGGATGTTTTGATATCAAGTTTATTTAGTTTTGGGGAGCATGTTTTGATATCATTCCTCTTCCTTGACAACTTTACTTATCAATGCAAGATTGATCGTACAAGTGCTAAGACAACTTTCTCCCCCCTCTTCGTTGTCTTCTATCGCTTTTAGGGCTAGACATTAACCCATGTTGTTGGTTTTCAACTATTTCTAACAACTGAATAGAAGGTGTTGATATGTCTACATATGAGGACGGTATCTAGCTCTGTTTGTGAGTTGATCCCTTGATTACGGCCGAACATAGTTTTGGCTAGATCATCTAGTCTCCCAATTCAAATCCATACTTGATTTTGGCCATTACACAAATCACAAGCACGTATGGAGTCATCAACCGAACAGATATTGAGCAGGCTTCTCCACTGAAAGCTGAATTGACAACATTAACTTTCTTTATTTCTATACTCATACAATATTCTTATCATTGCAATACGACTAAATTCAAGCAACTTCCAATCTATTTGATCAGATTGATTAGGTTTTCACAGAATTTGCATCTTTTTAATCATTTCAAAAAACCAAGTCTTTGACAAAATGCCTCTTTTCCCCCTCCTTTTTTCACACTCACAAAAAAAAAAATCTATGGAGGAATTGTATGAAAAAGAGGTCACTCCTTCCATGTGCTAAAAGAAAAGACCATGAAAATTAATGGGATGCACTGCCTTCCATGAAAGAGACATCCAAAATTAAGCCAAGCAAATATATTTTCCTAGCTAACCTACTTTTGTTGGTATAAAAGTAGGTGTTAGCTGATATGTACTTCATCTCTACTTTTCCATTGTAAATGCTAACTATTTTTTTAGTTGAAAGAGTAAGTATTTAAAATACTCGAATATATTGCAAATACTATTTATTTTAGTTAAGAGTAATGTTTCATATAATCGTGTTGTTATTTTGAAAAATCATAGAGTCTATTATTAAAAAAATTAATTATTTTTCATGTGGGTCATGTATATTCATTTTTTTTAAATGATTACACGATGCTTGCACACTCACAACTGTAACTATCATTTCTCTTTAATTAAAAAGAAGATCATAGTGGAGTAGAAAAGAAGGAAAGCAAGACACATGATAATTCTTATCCATGATCTAGATCTTATACTTGGTTATGCTACATATTATTGGTGTAATGTGATAATATATATCCTTTTTTTTTTAGCTGTTGCTTTCTATCAAAATCATATTTACAAATAAATTGTAAATATATTAAAAACCGGAAAAGAAAGATATGATAGAAAGTGAATTGATGATTAAAGCGCACCGTTCCACAAAGAAAACAACGAGAGGCGTGTTTCGTTGTCAACATCAGAGAACATATTCCAGTTCTGGTACATTCATTGTAGGCCTTTTGGGCATCTTATAATTAATTTTCCTCTATGCATGAAGGGAAATAGTAATACATTATTTTTTTAATATATTATTTTCATTGTATTTAATTTTAAAAACTATAGCACACTGAGTTATCAATTTGACACACTGTTTTGCTTTTTCATTTTTTAACCTAATAAAAAAAATATATATCACTATGTTGTTTGCAATCTGACACATCAAGCACAATAAACAGATCCAACAAATGGCAAAAACCAGTTAATGGGTGGATGCAGCTCTAGATGGGAAAATTTTGCAAGATGGGTGGAGGAGTTGTTATCAGAAACTGGGAAGGAGATCTAATTGCTATACAGTGTATGCCTCAGCTCTTTGTTTCTCATCTAGTTAGAGCAGAATTAAATGCTCTATGGAGGGTCATGATTCTCTATTCGAAAACAAGGATATTCAGAGAGTACCAGAAGTTAATTGGTCATGGTATGGCCAAATCATTGACGACATTAAAACAATTTTTAGAGAAAGAGCAAGCTGGAAGAGTGATGCTGCCAATCGAGTGATGCGGTATACTACAAGAGAGGGGAATAATGCTGCCCATCAAGTTGCCAAGCTAGCTCTACCATATGAAAATGAATTAATATGGCTAGAAGAGTGATGCAGGAGGATGCGAGTCAGATGATGCTGAGTTGTCAAATTACACGTTAACTACATTGAAATACCTTGAGGTGGCAGATCATCAATGTAAAGAAGATAGAAAATCATGATCTTTCCTTGATTGAGGCAGTTTTGGGCATGTTTTGGTCATAACTTTGACTACAGGTATTAAAATCATGCATATCCACTCCAATTTGGAAAACTCTTTTTGGCGCGCAGGTCGTGGGCACCCATAAATGCTCGAAGTGCATATCTTCAAGGCCAAGTTCCACTACTTTTTCCTCTGAATTCCTATTTTTTGTTATTTTTTGTCTTTTATGGTAATATCTCATTTTCTATTTTGGAAGTGATTCTAATACGATCAATTTTTAACTATTACAGTCCGGCTTGTGAGTTGACTAGAAGATTATTGAATTTTGATAATTTTGAATTGAATATCAGAGGTGTTTCTATGTGTTTTTGGGTGATTCTTTCGTCTTTTTTTTTCTGTGAATTATCTGCTGAAACTAGCATACAAAATAATTATTATTCTGTCCGGCATTAGTTGACATCAGACCTTTAGCATCTTTCTTGGGGTGATTCTCATCAGTTTTTATGACTGGTGGTCGTTGTGGACAAGTTCCGAGCAAGGAACTCCTGCACCGTGATCATAGCATCCAGGATGTAATGATTGAACATTTGCAGAGGCAAGTTGCAAAGTTAACTTGGCGTCTAACGACTCAGTATTTCAGTGATCGTGAAATGGAAGATCACGATTCCGATTTCAGTTTTGAAAACTCATATCACCTGCGTCCTTTATACCGGGAGCACCATGGTCGAGAGGAGCATCATGGGGACATCGGCTTCCGAGTGGATCTATCCTAGTTTTCTAGTACGTTACAGACTGAAGGATTCATTGATTGGTTGCATGAGGTGGAGCGGATTTTTTACTATAAGGAGGTTCCTAATTGTGTCAAAATGAAACTGATCACCATCAAACTCAAACGTAGAGCATCTGCGTAGTGGGAACAGTTGAGGCGATCATGAGACAGGCATGGCAAGGCTAAGATTACTAATTGGGAGAAGATGGAGAAGAAGATGAAGGCTCACTTCCTTCCTTTCAGCTATACTCAATCTCTGTTCCAACGACTTCACTCGTTGAGGTAGGGCATGAGATCGGTTGATGATTACACTAAAGATTTTTATCAATTGATAGCCTAAAATGATCTATCTGAGACGAAATAGCAATTGGTGCCGCAGTATTTGGGAGGATTAGGGCAGTCTTTACAGGATGTCCTCAGCCTTCAAGCGCTGTGGACATGAAGCATACCAGCGTACCCTCGATGTAAAGAAGTAGCAGAACAAGAGGCCAATGATCAGAAGCAATCAAAACAGTCGAGCAGTTCGCCCTCAAGAACCTTGTCCTGCCCAGCAGCCATTGCAGGGTCAGAGTTCTAGCCCTAATATTGGATGTTTCAGGTGTGGTGAACAGGGGTATAGAGCGACTGGGTGCAGGAAGCCTGCTAATCAAAATGGCAAAACTCTCCTGATTGAGGAAGATGTGGAAAAAGAAATTGAGGAGATTGGAGAGCCTGTGTACGATAATGATGAGGATGGAGACGTATTGTATGGTGATGGCCATGAGACCTTGGTCGTTCACAAGAGTCTACTGACTCACAAGAGTGATTCAAGTGACGATTAGTTAAGAACCAGTATTTTTCACATGACCTGCACAGTTGCAGATAAAGTCTGTAAGATGATCACCGACAGTGGCATTTGTGAGAACGTAGTATCTAAAGGAGTTGTTCAAAAATTACTGTTGAAGACAGTTTGTCATCCCAAACCGTACAAATTGTTGTGGCCGAATAAGGCAGTGACATAACAGTAGATAGGTGATGCCTAGGGTCTTTTTCGTGTGATGTCGTATCATTACATGCTTGTTATGTATTGTTAGGTAAGCCTTGACAATATGATTGCAGTATTATTCACGATGGACGGAAGAATACATACTCCCTTAGTATCAAAGAGAGGAAAATTTTGTTAGCGCCATGTCGGGAAGGAACCACTCCTACCCCGACAGCCAATAGTACTAACATTGTCACTATGTCCAGGTTTCTGATGGAAATTGAACGGGAAGTAGTGATTTATGCCCTGCTACCTTGTGGGAACAGTGCAGCAGATGTGAGCCTAGATTTACCAACAAAGGTGCAGCAGCTGCTAGCAGAGTTTTCTGACTTGATACCAAAAGATCTTCCTCCTAGGTTACCGCCTATGAAGGTATTCAGCATCAAATCAACCCTGTTCCGGGGTCAAGTTTACCAAACATACCTACGTATCGCCTTAGTCCCAAGGAAGCTGAAGAGTTGCAGCGTAAAGTGCTAGAGTTATTGGAGAGGGGTTACATCCGTTAGAGCATGAGCTCATGTGAAGTCCCTGCCCTACTGGTACTAAAGAAAGATGGTTCTTGGCATATGTGTGTTGACAGCCGAGCGATCAACAGTATCACAGAGAAGTACAGGTTTCTCATTCCACGCTTAGATGACATGCTGGATCAACTGTCCGGTTCTAAGTTCTTCTTAAAAATTGACCTTAAAAGCAGATACCATTATATCAGAATAAGACCAGGAGATGAATGGAAAACGGCGTTTAAGACGCAGCAGGGATTGTATGAATGGATGGTCATGCCTTTTGGGCTGTCCAAGGCGCCCAGTACATTCATGAGATTCATGCATCAGGTTCTATGGCTTTTATAGGGAGATTCGTTGTAGTTTACTTCGACGATATCCTCTTCTATAGTCTGACATGGGCATCACTCTTTGATCATCTCCGTGTTGTTTTTGATATGTTGAGAACGGAACACCTGTTTGTCGATCTGAAGAAGTGTTCTTTCTTTACTACTTCTGTAACTTTCCTTGATTTTGTTGTGTCTACTAATGATGTTCATGCAGATCAGTCAACGATAGATGCGGTCTTGGGATGGCCCAAACCTAAGACCTTGCAGGATGTTAGGAGTTTCAATGGATTGGAGTCCTTCTACTGCCGGTTCATTAGAAACTTCAACACTCTAATTGCTCTTATTACAGAGTGCCTCAAGGGCCGTGACTTCTAGTGGTTTGAGGAGGCGGAGGCCAGTTTTCAACTGGTCAAGCAAAAGATGACAGAGGCACCAATTTTAACACTTCCAGATTTTGATGAGGTGTTCGAAGTCAATTGTGATGCATATGGGGTTGCATTGGAGGTGTTTTGAGTTAGGATGGAAGGTCTATAACCTTTTTCAGTAATAAGCTATTAAGGGCAAAGAATAATTATTCCACTTATGAACTGGATTCTATGCCATAGTTCAGTCCCTGAAACATTGGTGTCACTACCTGGTGCAGCGGGAGTTCATTCTTGTTATTGATCACGAGGCCTTGAAGTACATCAATGGCTAGCACAAGTTAAGTAGGCGACATGCTAAGTGAGTGGCCAATTTGCAGGAATTCACATTTTCATTAAAGCACCTATCAGGAAGTCTGAACTATGTAGCAGATGCCCTAAACCGTCGTATGCTACTCCTCACCAGTATGACCACAAGAGTTGCAGGATTTGAGATTTTCAGTGGCATGTATGTAGCAGATCTTTCGTTATGGAGGATATTTCGAGAGGTAACTAATGGTCAACGAAATGATTTTGTTTTGCATAATAATTATTTATTTCGTGGATTACAGTTGTAAATCCCAGATTGTTCACTAAAGCAACAGATTATTAGTGAACTTTATAGGGAGGGTGAGTTTAGGAGAGATAAGATGTTGGCCCTGGTTTCCTTTAATTACTATTGGCCCAAACTGACCAGTGATGTGGCTCATTATATGGAGCAATGTTATGTGTGTCAGCGGTCCATGGGGGTTCTCACCAATGCAAGCTTGTGCACCCCCTTGCCTGTTTCTGAAACTCTTTGGTTTGATATCAGTATGGACTTTGTGATGGGTTTACCCCAGACCCAACGATCCATGGATTCTATTTTGGTTGTGGTCGACAGGTTTTTCAAAATGACCCATTTTGTAGCTCACAGAAAAACAATGGATGATGCTTGGATTACTCATCTTTACTTCAAGGAGATTGATCGTTTACATGGTATTCCTCGATCAGTCACTTCAAATCATGTTACCAAGTTCGTGAGCCATTTCTAGAAGAGATTACGGGAGAAACTGGGGACAAAGTTGAATTTTAGTAGCACCTACCACCCCCAAACAGATGGTCAGACCAAGGAGGTGAACTAGAGTTTGGGCAATCTTTTGAGGAGTTTTGCTGGAACTAAGTCGAAGCAATGGGATCTGGCTCTTCCCCAAGCAGAATTCACCTATAATAGATCCAAGAATAGAACCACACGACTGAGCCCATTTGAGATTGTCTTTAGTCAAAACCCATCCGGTGTGCTGGACTTAGCCCTATCCCACATGTAAATCATTTGAATCACAAGGCAGATCAGAGAGCAGAACATCTTAGTGGCATCCATCATCAAGTGAAGTTGGTCATTCACTAGAACAATGCCAAGTACAAGGTTCAAGCAGATAGTCATCGTCGTCAAGTACTTTATGATGTTTGGACGGTATTAACTCATGATTGTTTTCTTGTTGGCCAGTATAATAAGCTTAAAGAGCGGAAGATTGGAGTGTATGAGATCTTATAAAAGATCAATCATAATGCCTACAGGTTACGCCTCTCCAGTCATTTGAAAAC
The DNA here is from genome assembly GCA_003123785.1 of Pterocarya stenoptera. Classification (NCBI taxonomy): domain Eukaryota; kingdom Viridiplantae; phylum Streptophyta; class Magnoliopsida; order Fagales; family Juglandaceae; genus Pterocarya; species Pterocarya stenoptera. The sequence goes on along the minus strand of QEOT01005217.1, from coordinate 54,080 downwards.
TTTTTATGTATTTAATGTGAGACATTTGAGCCCTTGTTTTGTGGACCCCGATGAAGCTACAGCGAGCTTGAGGGTGAGTTATTTCCAACCCTCGGCGACTGATGCAGGATGATCCGAGTCAAATGATGTTAAGTTGTCAGATTGCATCTTGACTGTACTGAAATACCTTGAGCTGGCAGATCAGCGCAAAGAGGACAGAAAATTGTGATCTTTCCTTGGTTGGGGCAGTTTTTGGCACGTATTGATATTTTGGCCATAATTTGGCTACGAGTATTAGAATCGTGCATATGAACTCAATTCAAAAATCTCTTTTCAGCGTGCACGTCTTGAGCACCAGCAATGCTCGATGTGCACCCTTTTTTAGGCCAAATTTCACTGTTTTCCTATAAATTTCTATTTTTAGTTATTTTTTACCTTTTATGGGAATATTTCATTTACCGTTTTGGAACTGATTCTAAACTCAATTTAAGTCAGATTTTTGGCAGATTACCTTTTTTATTACGTATTTAATTTTGGCATATTTTTGGGATTTTAATTTTTTTGGTAAAATTCTAATACGGTCTATTTGCAACTATTATAGCCCGACTTGTGCGTTAATTGGACGATTAATAAATTTTGATAATTTTGAATTGAATATCAGAGGCGTTTCTCTGTATTTTTGGACGATTCTCTTTTTTTCTTTATTGTGAATTATCTGTTGAAACTAACCCGGAGAATAATTAATATTCTATCCGGGGTCAAAGAGGGACCAAATGTAATTAAGAGTTACATTCATTCTGAAAAGCATTCATGAATGATTTATTCTTTTGGTGAATGAAAGAAGAAAGTATTGATTTTGATTATAAAAAAAATGTATATACATATATCAGACTTTTGACCATTAATTGAATTATTTATATAATGAATTGAATAAATCAATATATATACACACACATATATCCCTGAATAATTCGTTTGCCAATGTATATCAGTGTAATATCATATTGTGGGCTCAATCCTTTATCGGCAAATATCAAAGACTCGTTACTTTTTCTTGAAATATTTTTTAAATATCGTAATTTCTAAATAAATTGATTGATTTGCAATCTAACATGGCTGTATTTGATTGGCTATCTTATCTCAATTCATTTCAAACCAATTATTGATGGAACACATTATTTTTTCAACTCTTCATAAAAAAAGTTAATTTCATATAACATACTTCATACATTTAAATCAAATCTCAACATATTTGCATTCAAACACATCTCAATAAGACTCACAAAATATTACTATTTACAGATCAACTTAGATCATCTAAGATCACTTCAACATTCAAACGCATTACATCGAACTCGAAGTCCCTTGCATCAAATATGTAGAAGTTTCATTATGGATGAGAAAATAGGTTCTAAAATGTATGTCCTGCATCTACCGCAGGGGTGAGCACCGACATAGTCGGAGTTGGATTCTCCTAAATTCGACTCCTACTTGTGTAGAATCCGATCAGACTCCAACTTCTACTTGTCGAAGCAGAGTCAGATTTTGACTCTTCTTTTAGTTTCATATTTAGCCCATTTTTATAAAAGAAACTTTTGTGAGTTTTCAAATTTTAATTTTTCCAAAAGTTAAAAACTAATACTAATTCATTCACTACTGGTTTACTTTTATACTAATATTTAATGTATTTTTATACTAGACTTATACGATAATGTCTAATTACATATTATCATATTATAGTCTTACATATTTTTTCTAGTGTCTAATTACATGTTATTATATTAGTATTATGTATTATTAACTTATTATATTAGACTTGTTTTTACAATAGTATCTAACTTATTTATATATAAGACTTATATTATAGCGTGTAATTAGGAGTGATAATATGTGATACGACTCGTTAACCCAACACGAACACGACACAATAAAAACGAATTAGGGTTTAACCTTAATGGGTTCGGGTCAAAACGGGTTGACCATTAAAACACGATTGCTTAACGAATTGATAATGGGTCAACCCATTTTGACCCATTATAACCCGTTATGACCCATTAAGAAAGTTAAAGTTACAATTATACCCTTATACCAAAAAATAAAATTGTTGAAATTTTAATTTCGATATTTTTATTGTTTGAATTATAATTTTGGACTTGTAGTTAGTTTTATATTTTTTTTATAGATATTGTGATTTTAACTTTTATATAAAAATTATGCTAAACTTAACTAGATCAAACGGTTAATTTCGGGTCTGTTCAACCGATTTACATAAATGGGTCAAAACGGGTTGACACGACACGTCACGTTATGTTAACGGGTCGTGTTAGGGTTTGAAATTTTGACACAAGAAGCTTAACAAGTCGAGCTAGGATTGATCTATATAGTATAATATACATGTCTTGACACGACACGAATACGATCCGTTAACACGATTTGACACCTCTATGTGTAATTACATGGTATTATAATATTCTATTAAATGTTATTATACTATACTATTACATGTTATTATACTATATTAGTATCTAATTTATTTGTAACTCATTTCTACACTAGACTTAGTTCTAATGTTTAATTATATGTTATTATACTAATGTCTAACTTATTTCTAACTTAATTATATACTAGACTTTCTAGTGTCTAATTACATATTATTATACTTTATTAAATTAGTACTATGTGCTATTAACTTATTATGCTTGGCTTATTTTAATATTAGTGTCTAACTTATTTCTACACTTGGTTATGTATGGTAGTAATGTTATGATGTTTAGATATATATATATATATATATATACACTAACCAATTATTAGTATTTTTATATTATAATATAAGTATATTATTTTATAATAACAATATACTAGTATATATGATAAGTATATAAATAAATAAATATTTTTATAATATATATACAATATCGAAGTCAGATACGGAGTTAGAGTCGAATTCGAATGGAAAGTCTGAGTCGAAATCGTTCCAACGACACCTCCACTGCGATTGAAAATTAAAAAAAAAAAAATCAATTCCCACTCGTTTTGTCAAAGTCGGATTTGTAGACTTTTGCTCAACTCATTGGCTCGGTTTTGAATAGATAAGATGAGATAAAATGTTTTGAATAATATTTTTACTGTGTGATGCACGCATTGTTCTCGAGAAGAGAGAAACAAAAATGTTCTCAATTTCATCTTCCATGGAGTCCTATACTTCTTATTTCGTATACATGCAATAGAAATATACTCTCACCAATTGTTGGGTCTAGATTGAGTCTCAAAATTTTTTTTATTATTATTTTTACTTAATGATTAAAGAAGTATTTTTTAATGATGTTATGATTTTTTTTTTAGAAAAATATTTAAGGGTATAAAAAAAAACTTTTGTTGTTATCAAAAACCATCTTGTGTTACAGTCAGTACCCTCTGTGGGTATAGTACTACTCTATGCAATAAGACAATAATACCCTTAATTAGATGGGGTCAGAGCACAGCATAATCTTGTAGGAAGTAGTGGCACGTGATCACAGGTTGGTGGCCATTTTTGGAGTTGTGAAACTTGTTTGAGATAAAATCATCATGTAGAACCATGATTTATTAGGGTTTTTGGCATCTTTATTTTCTTGGAATGGGTTTTTTCGCTCTTGAAAGAATGAAAGTTAAAATTTAGGCCTAGTTTGGGTATCAAGAGTACATCAGCTACTCTTAAACACTCTCACTACTATTTTTTACTTTATTATTATTTTTTACCTATTTTTTCTACTATTCATTATTTTTTACCTACTTTTTACTACTATTTAATATTCTATTATTACTTTTTTACTACTATTTACAAACATTCTCAAATATTTTCACTATCCAAACCAAGCCTTAGAGGTCATCCAAAACCTTTATAATATTTTTTTTAATCATGAATGTAATAATCTTTCACGTCAATTATTTGTTCGCGTGTTATAAATACGCTAATTCAAAAATATATTATTTAAATAATGTATGCACATATTAATTGGTAATTTTCAGAGCTTAAAAATTCTTTCCCTTCTTAGCCTTGGTTTGGACGGTGAGTATAAATAATTTACGAATAGTTAGGAGATAATTTGAATTAAAATATTTTATAGAATTTAGAAAAAGAGAAAAAGAAATTAAATAAAAATAATATAAAGTTAAATATTGTTAGAATATAAATTTTTAATATGATTTTTTATTTGTAATTTTAAAAAGTTGAGTTTTTTTTAGATCATGCTACTATGTCACCCAACTGGCCCCCAGTATAAATTGCACTTTCTAATTTTCTTTTTCACATTTTTTAACATCTTTAAATATGTTTAGACAATAAAAATAAAATTACACTTATAACTTAATAGTCATTTCTTTAATCATTAAAAAAAATTTTAAAAATTTAAATATATAAGAAGTCAAAATGAAGGAGTAAAACCATGGGGCATATTATCATTTTTCTTTTTTTTTCTTTTTTTTTTTAAGTTTAAAAATTTATAATAATTAGATAAAAAAAATTAAAAAATATTTATATTAATAATATTTAAATATTAAGATGAGATGATAAGAACAGCCGATATAATACATTAGAGCAAAGTTTTACATCAATTAAAATTCTACCATTAGAATTAAGAAAAATGTTGTTCTTTCTGCTGAGAGGTCTCGCTGGAGCTCCTAATGTGATTTTTTTTTTTTTTATAAGCTTTTTTTACTTAATCATTAAAAAAGTATTTTTCGATAATGTTATAAATTTTTTAGTTTTTTAAAAATACATATAAAAAAAACTTTCAAAATAGTATGGAGCCTCCCTAGAATCAAATGTAGATGTGTGGTGGGTGGGACCGATCTAGTGAATCGTACGGGCTGTTGGAGACAACACGCCAGCTCCGTTGATTTAGGATTAGTTGTTTTTCCACACTCTTTTCTCGAAATCCATTATTTAATTCGATTATTATTAATAATATGAAGAATATGGGGCCAAGCCTTTTTCTTGAGCTCCGTGCCTGCCCCTGTCCGTGCCGTGGTCCTTACACTCTCTCACACTTTTGTTCTCTCTTCTCTATTATTTCTTTTTCTTTTTATCTCTCTTTTTATCGCAAACTTTTTTCTAAAGTTAAATCCAATTATTATTATTCATTTTTTTATCTTGGTTGCTGCATATAATTTGTTTCTGATGAGCAGAAAGTTTCAATCTCACACCCTCAGATGTCACGTGCAAAGAGGTTCTTTCTATCTTTTTCGATTAATTTATCACCGACCACCATAGTTTTGTCGGCATGCATGTCACCTTCATGCCAAATCATGTCATTTCCATATCTATTCTTCCTTTCTTTTCAAACTAAAATTTTTTCTCTATTTTAATTCTTAATAATCATATGTAACAAATTAATTCTTTTATCATAATAATTACGAAAATTGATTCTTTTATTATTATTATTAGCTTCGATCATAATCGAGAAAATGCAAACTTTCTTATTCAAATACATATATGATTATCAAGACATACTAGGATATATACTTTGTTGCAAACCCAGAAAGTGTCGCATTAATGTAAGTTCTGCATGGACCTCTTGGTACTCCTTTGATTTCAACATGATCACGGCCATCAACTTGGCGCATGTGTTCGAGATAGAGATTTTGAATGGCCAGGATATGTTTCTACAACCATTGGTCCATTAGGGTTATACACTATTCAGATCGTCATCTGGTTTTCCTCCAGCAGATTTGAATGAAATTAACCAGATATTGCAAGCATGCATGAAGCATCCATACATACACACATATATAAATATAAATATATATTTATATGAATATGGATACTGTGGTCCTGCATGCACTATCAGACTCGAATAATTCAACAAATGTAGTTCGAATGTACCTTAGCCGGGCATTGAGGCAATATGACAAGCACGTACATGAAGAGACAAACTATATACATATATATATATATCTATATGCTATGGACAGAATCTGTGTGACAACTCAACAAACATCAAATCCTAGTCCTACTTGTAATGTTTTCTCTGACAATGGTAGTCATTATTTAAATTGAGTAATTTATTAAAGATTTTGTGTCGAGGGAATGCATACAACCCTAAAATCTTGCTTTCAATGACACATTTAAAAAGGTATATTATTATTACTCAGTGTTGTTACCACTTAAGTGGGATCCTATGTTAATGATTAGTTAACGATCGATCGATATTTGTTTAAACGTTTTTATTTTTTATTTTTTTATTTATCAGCAAGCGTTTTATTATTCATAAATGTTGGGATAAATACCATCTTCATATTATCTCAAAAGGTCATGCAGAGAGCTAAGAAAACCTAATGATTCAGAACGAACACAATATTTAAATGTATTTTTTGAATATATGTAATGATGATGATGTGATCAATAAGTCAAAAGACATTAATTTGTTAAGGTTGTCATGTCTTTGCATTGTAAGAAATTTGGTTGTCAAAAGAAGCCTATATATGAATTAATGAGTAGCATCCATGCAATAATAGGGTTTTAATTAATGTGGAGCTAAAATCCAGATAAACCCAGATGAGATATATTGATATTTCATGCATAAATGACCTACCTTCCTGTTCCTGTGCCATGCATAGAAGCTAAGCTAGGACAGACATGGTCAGAAAGAGATGGAGATGATCATATGTTTATGAATATATATGTAAAGAGATGCGACTGCATGCAATATTGGAAAGCAAAGCAAAACAAAGCAGAGAGATACTGCAGAGAGGGCAGCAGGTAGCATTATTGGGGATATGGGGGCCGGGATGACTTTACCGAGGCAGCAGGCAAGGGCAAAAGAAAGAAAAGAGAGAAAAACCAAAGGCAAGAGAACAGTATAAAGGTAAATCGAGTGGGAAAGTGGAGACAACCCAGAGGTAAACATTATGAATCACTGCATAAACTACAGTAACACACAGTGCTATTGATCCCTCCTATCCCCAACACTACACATCCACGCTCGCTTACTTCCCAACTCTCACTTCCCAACTCTTTTTTCCAAAAATCAAAAGAAAAGCGGCGCTCGTCCCACTTGTGATTTTAATCATACACTATTTTTGTTCCTGGGTTTTGCTTTTCTTCAAAGATTTTACGTTGGCACTCTGATTTGGATTGAGAATATGTTATTATTATTTAAAAATTTTATTATCATTTAAAAATTATATTAACTCATCTCAATTTAAACGGAGACTGAACTTTGCTTAGCAATTTGGAGTGTTTAAAGTTTCATTTAGGTAATGAAATGATATGATTTTAAATAAAAATTAAAAATTAAATAAAATATTATTTTAAAATATTATTATTATTTTAAAATTTAAAAAAATTAAATTATTTTATATATTTTATATAAAAATTTAATTATAATAATAAGATAAGATAAAATATATTGAGATAGTTTTTTAATCTAAACGGGATTAAATTTAATTAAATCAATCCAAATTGACTAAACACAAATCCTAGAATTTCACAAACTGCAAGAAGATAACATAGAAATACAAAATTCAAAGATGTATCGGGTATATAATAATAATAATAATAATCTGCAGAGACGGGCAGAGCGTGTGACGCAATTTCTGTAGGGGAGAAGAATGGTGTATGTAACCTTTCAATCTATATATATATATATATATATATATAAATGCCGCTGCTCAGCCTCAAATTCAATATTGTGTCGTATTACAGCGCAGCGCAGGTCTAGTTTTCTCTCTCTCTCTGTCTGTGTCTGTGGCTGTAGGAAACGCACATGCCGAGGCCGCCTCGAGCCCACCCACCACAATCTTCTCAATAAAACCCGCGATTGATTTTTCCCACCCCCAACTACATTTGCCTTTTTCCTTAAGTCACGCGCCTGTCGTTTTCTGCATTGGACCCACCTGGAGTGGGAATATAAGGCGCGTTTTTGGAGAGTTTCGGTGTTGTAGGCGTGGCATCATCCTTGTGGGGGATTCCCAATAGGAGGTTTTTGTCACGGACGGTCGTTCCAGATCTGGGAAATCTGCAGCTTCTAAAGGGAATGGGAATGGGGCCCCTACATTCTCCTTAAAGTCCTCACACTCAATTTTTCTTCCCCTTTTTTTTTTTTCTTTTTATTTAGCATTTACTACAATTTTTAGTGTATTGTGACTTGCCACGTATCCTTCAAAGCTATTATTAATTTTCTATTTTTTTTTGTTTTTGGGTACTGGGTTTAAGGAAGCCCACCAAGGGATGGGGGGTCATGTCCTTTTCTGTGGTAGGGGTTGAAGACGTAGCTCTAGGGCTAATAGTAGAGAGGGAAATGATGGGCCACAAGACTCAGCAAGCAGTTGACATTTGAAAAGCAAGGTTGGGTTGTCTAGCAACACATCCGATCCATCCACTTTATTTTTTTCTTTGTTTTTGTTTTTGTTTTTTTTTGTCTTTTTAGTAGTAACCAGTAACGTTGCATACAGTTGAGTTGTGGTTCTATAATTATTTTATATAAAAATAAAATTTATTATTAATAAATTAATTAATTTTTTTATATAAATTTCATATTTACTCAAAAATTTGAACACTCCTCCACTGCAATTAAAAATATTATTACTCGTTTTTTTTAAAGCCAGATTTCTTATTCTATCTTTGACATTTTCCCCCGTATCACTTCAAATACGTGTACCATTTTAAGGGTTTTCTCCAGTACTTCGTAGGAAAACATCCAGTTTACAGCATTCCGGCATCTCTGAGCGACACGACACACCTTGTACTAGCATACTAACTAATAAACGACCAAGCCATCGTCTACAAGCCCAAGAAACGGCACACCTTTATGATTGGTGTGTGAATCTCACGAGCAGCCAGCCCAGCAGCTGCAATAAAATTGAAAAAAAAAATTATTACTAATTTTTAATAATTTTTTTTTATGTATATATCATAAAATACAAGTAGGTCATGAATTTATAACTGGCTGATCAAACTCGAACCAAAACTACTGCATCATCAGTTCTAAGTGACTCCATCTCCTCTTAATACATAGAAGAAACTGATGAAAGATGAGGACGTGTCTCTAGAGAGTTATTTATATTAGAAAACATGCTAGCTGCTACGTACGTGTCTCTAGAGAGTGAAATGATATAGGGATTTGGGCTGTAGCTTGCTAGGAGAGTGTCCTTTGTTTGGAGGGTTGAAGCATGCAAAAGGCCAGGCATTTAAAATCGTCGAAGCAAGACAACACCTAACTATTAATTGCTTATGAAAGACTATACATGAATGATCATAGACTATTAGAGAGGTCCCCTCTTGTAAGGTCAGCCACCCTACTGCCTCTATATCTACGGCCTGATACCCATCTGTGGTCAGCTTAAAAGCTGGGCCCCAGCCAAGATCCCCATTTAATTGTTTTACTTTAATACACAAAAATCCAAAATCCTCCCTTCCCCTCCCAAAAGAAATAACAAGATTTTGGGGGTGATGTATGCATGCTTGTAGGCTGCTCACCCTACCTATGCCTCTAAATTATTGACACAATTGTTTCATGTTTTGTTTCCAGAAACCCAACAGGCAACATCCCATTGACAATATCGAATAAATTTTAAAATTCAAGATACAGAAACTAATGTGTCAATTATATTATGCCTCCTTTAGTTTATATTTCTTCTTAAAGATTGTAATATTTCTTGGGAACTCGATCTGTTTCTAGCTAGCTTCAATTTGGGCTCACCCATGATCATAAGTTGAGGGTGTTTTACTCCAAGCCCAAGCTCATAAGTAGCCCAAGGTTTGCATTTGTAGATTTGACCAACTTCAAGTTTATAACCTGAAAAGAAAAATGGGCCCTCAAACCTTTTAATTATTATAACTAGCATATATATGCATATGCATGGTTCACGGTTTGGAGCTTGTGGCTGTCTAGAACGACGGCAGATAGATGGCTTCTTCTCAATTAAGGTTTGAGATAAATATCCTCAATTGGCAATCTAAGAATGTAACGGGTCCGGTTCGGTTTGGTTTAGTTTTGGACATATTTTAGAATTGAACCAATATATACCGGTTTTGAGATTTGAAGAAACGATACTGCACCTGTTACACTTCTAAACCAGTACTTCCAGTTTTACAGATTTCGGTTTATTTTTTCGATATATTATATAATAAATAATAATATATACTATAATTATATTATTGACTATAGTGATATATTATAGTATATTATAATATATAGTGATATAGGATTTTAGAATTTAATATTATATTAATTAATAATTTATCATATAATACAAAAGTACTTTATATATAATTATATATTATATATATAAATTATATATAATATAAAAAATATTTTATACAATATAAAAAATTAAAATATAATATATGAACCGATCCAGTCCTGTGTTAGAAAAATGAAAACCGAAACTGGACAAATTTTGACCCGTCTTGAGAAAAATGAAATCAGTATCGGACCAAACCAAACCCAATACCGAACCAAACTCATAGGTTCAGTCCGGTTTGCCAGTTTTTTTTTTCACCCATAATTGGCACCAATTAAGTCCTCTTTCTTATGGGGTTATCGAGATAATTGGGTGCAAATACTACAGAGTCTAAGGCCTCGTTCGATTACACATATGAGATGAGATGTGATGAGATAAAAGTTGAAAATTGAATAAAATAGTATTAGAATATTATTTTTTAATTTTATTTTTATTTTTGTAATTTGAAAAAATTGAATTGTTAATTGTATTTTGCATGGGAGTTTGAAAAAATTGTAATGATTAGCTATATAGGATAAAATAAGATAGAGATGATTTGTAAAAGAATTTTGCTATGTACAAGCAAGTTTACGTACCAATCTGAGTACTAAGAGCACTCTCAATGGATCTTGTAAAATACAATTTTTTATATAATATAAAGAAAATTGGTCAAAAGTAGCTTCCAATAGATTTTGTATCTTCTTCTTCATTTTACATTTTGCAATAGTAATTCTCTACATCTAGAGAATACTATTCATCCTCTAAAACATTTTTAATTATTTTCTCTCTCATTTGATAGTTGTTTGGTATTATAAGATTCATTTAAAATGAATAAAAAATATAATATTTAAATGATATGAAGAAAAAATAGAGAAATTGATGTATGGTATATTGTAAAAGTCAGTATGTAAAATAGAAAAAGTAGGTTTTGATAATGTATTTTAAAGTATAGAATGAAGAAGCTATTGGGAGTGCTCTAATCAGGTTGTCTTCATATTCTAAATTCAAATTAGCAATGTTTTCAATAAAGTTTACTTTTTGATCAATCACATTGATTAATGGGTGCGCGTATTAGTACGCAGAATCACTTACAACTAGATTTTTCCTTTATAAAAACAAATCAGTCTTTGAGCGCGAGTTGTCTACTCTTGAACAATATCGAATATCCCTAGTTGAAGCGAAGCGACCAGAATAATTTGCACAAACGGTTGAGTTAGCCTCACATATCTAGAGATGCCGAGTATGAGGGCTCCCATCACCCTCAAAAGTCATTGGGGGAGGCCGTAATTCGTTGGCAAGTTTAATCATGGAAATAACTAGTTCTAATTTAATTGGCATTTCTGATTAGACATCTCACAACCTAAGATTTGAAAGTTAATATCTCAGGCTTGAATGGAAAACTCTAATTTGAAATAAAACATGTACGTTTTCCTGTTTTTGGTTGTTTATGATGATCATCACGAGCAAGCTTTGACCTATTTTAGCTATAATTAAGCTGGTAGGTGCAAATGTCCACTCTCACAGAAATAAATTGAATGCAGCAAGAGACGTACCTACGAGGCCAGAAACCATCAAAACAAAACAAGAATATTAGGCTTTAAATTCGTAGTACCATCACTTTCATGTTGGCTTGCAGCCACATGCATGGTTTTTCAATGACAGGCGGCCAGGAGGGAATGGATCAGGTTTACATGAACGCCATTCATCGATCGCCATGATCAAAGCCCAATTTCAAAATGTTTCTTGCACATTAATGCTGCTCAAAACTATTTGCATTTGTACATTCTAAAGCATCAATTTCTCAAACGCTCAATTCAAACGATATATCAAGTTAAAATTAAATTAGAATCATGAAGTCATTAATTTACAATATTAAAAATAATTTTATAATATGACGAATCACATCAAATCACATCAGCTTGTAGGATTACATAATGTAATCCTATTGTAACTAGAGTATTTTCCATATATATATATTCATCTGTCATGATAAATTAACATATTGTTTCGGAAAATTACTCATGATTCACATGGTATATATTCAGATGCTAATAATTAGAAGTTCTCATATAATTAAAAAGATGAATTTAAACAGCGGGATGCAGTAGTACTAATGCTGATCATCGTGATGCTACTGGGTTATCAAACTGGCATGGACTAGTGATGATACTGCGCGCATGGATCAGAAAGTTAAGATTAAATGTATTTTAGGGGTCATGATCAATTAACTCGGGAAAAATTTATAAGCTATATGATCGACTGGCCTCACTAGTACTGAAGAAATATATATATATATGTATGTATGTATTTCCCATAAAAAAGATTCATGATTATTGAACAACATGAACAAATTAACCTTGATTTTTAATTAGAAGCCGCAGACAATATTAATCTGACTCTTAATTTGTTCTGAATAGGTATATATATGTAGTACGTACTGGTTCTACTGCTCTAGTACTCTCTAGACATGAATATATATATATTGATTAAATGGCCGTCTTTAGGATGATCCGGAAGGTATTAATTCACTCCCAATTTTACTGAGAGTTGCACAAAGTATACAGAAAGAAAACTGCATGTTTGGTGAAGGATCACGAGATCGAGGAAAATCTTGTACTGTATGATTCATTGAAGAGACTAGAGTTCAACAATTAGCGCGCATGACATCATTAATTTGTACAACTTACAACAAAAAAAGTCTGATCTAAAACAAATGATCTATCATGCATGCTGCATGATCATCATGTATTACACATGTATATATTGATTCATTCTTCCACGGCCACTAAAAGAGAACAAAAAACCTAGCTAGCTACCATATCATAGAAACTAATTAGTAATTACCCCTTAATTACTTTCTCTTTCTGTTTCAACTCCAACCCTATAAATCTGCAGGGTGAGAACCTAACCTTGTACTCTGATATGGTTTCAAGCTTAGGTGACCAAAGTTGATCCTTAGACACAACAAGCTGTTCGTAGTGCTTCTGCAACTCAGGCGTGCTACAAAGGGGACTAGTACTGCACGATCCATTAATTTCCCTATTATTTCCTGATGTTGTTATAAGCCTTGTTATGAACTCCGGCACTACCTTGATTAAAACCCTTCCATCCGCACCCTTTATGTACTGGAACGGCTGGGCGCAATCCCCGAAATTAATGGGTGAATTTTTAGGGCTTGAACCGAAGGCTGCAAGAGAAGAGGCCGAGATGACATCGCATGCAAAGCGATCGATGGGAAGAACAAAGTAGGTTTGGCCACGCATGAGTTCGTCTTCTATGCCCAAGGCAGGGACCGGGTGGCCGATAAAGAATGAGTCTGAATGGCAAACCATTTTGTCGGGGAACTCGAACATGATCTCTCCGGCAATATGTTTTGATCCGGTGAGGATTCTCGTAGTTCCTTCCCAGAATATTAGCTTCACGGAGGAGCTAGGGTTTCCTTGGAAACATGGAGACACTGCATTTCCCATCAATTACGCGAGAGAGAGAGAGAGAGAGAGAGAGAAGGATATATAGATCGAGATCAAGGTGTTGGATTGCTGCGTAGGGAAGATGGAAGAAAGATGGGGGGTTTTATATATAGCAAAGAAGGAACCTGCAGGGAGAGGATTGACTTGGAAAAAGTCGAGGCTTGTTGTTTAGTCGGTTTGGAGAGGTCGGTGGTCAGGTCAGACATGCCGGCTCCAGTAGGTTTTCTTTTAACGTCGACACGGGAGTACTCGCTATAAGAACATGATGAGCTAGCTCATGATCATGATATATATATTTATATATATGTATATATATAAATGATTATATATATATAGATTTATATAGAAAGCCTTGTTGGGACTTAAACTGCAATAAATATGTGTATATTACTACGAGTCAACTCATGCGTATAATTGGTTGGATTCATGCACTCCTTAGCTAGTGGCGAGTGGCGTGAATCTGAATGAATAATATTGGCTCTCATTTATCTGCAGTGAGCTAGCTCTCTGCCTGCTAGATTCCTCTTATTCACTCATCTACTATAAGTTGGCAGGGCAGGGCTGCAGACCAACGTTTAAGCGACAGGTTGATCATCACCGATTCACCATCTAGTTTTCTCATGCCATTTTAGGGCATATTTTGAGGTTCAAGTACGTACGTGACCAGAATTATTAGTTTTTTTTTTTTTTTTTTTTCATGTAATAAAACAATAATATTGAGGCAGCTTTAATCTAATGATCAAAATCATGTTTTATTTCATCATCATCATGCATGCATGGCTTGTGCCTCCATATATATATATATAAATATATATATATATAATATGTTTCTAGATACTGCAAGCCGATGCAGTATTATTAGTTGCATGCTCACTAATTTTTATTTTTGTTGATATGTATAATGAAAGAGTATTGTTATTTTAAGACCTCTACATCATACTCTAGCTGCATATTTAGGTAACGTATATAATTTAATTTGGAAAATAAATCTTTAATTTTTTTTTTTGAAACAGATAAATCTTAACATTTTTTTTTAGATAGAAAAAATACTTTATTTTATTAATGAATGAAGTTACAGCTGTGACTGGTCAATATTGAGAAAAACTCATATTACAAGCTAAACTAAGGGTAGCCAATCTCCATCCTCCTAAGAAGGAGAAGGAAACAACCACCCACATCCTCCAAAAGGATGAGGGGGCTCCCCTGCTATGGACAAAAGTCCAATAGTCTATTTCTTTTATTTTCTAACACAATCACAGAAACAAAATTATAAGCACTTAAAGAACACTACAAAAACCAAAAATACACTGCAAAAAGAGGTTGCATTGGTGCGTGAAGGACATGTACCACTCTAGGAATAGGTCGGACAATCAATCTTAAAGGTACCGGAGTCGCTGGACCCAGAGACGCCGCGTGTGGTGGCAGAAGATGATTCATCATAGTGGCACATGGCAGCCACTCGCGTACTACGACCCGTGCGTGTAAGAGATGTGCCATTCCGTTAGAAGCAGCATTCGGTTGCCTGATAGATCGGCAGCCTAGGAATCCTCCGGTGGGCGCGTGGTGTTCTCCAACCACTGGAAAGTCTCCAAATTACGCTTTGGATGGTATGTTCTCTACACTAACTTGATAAATAATTAAATCATGATCTAGTGATTAGTAGATCGGTATTAATTTCGTTTCTCAACTGATCAAGTACGTACTACGTAACTGCATATATAAATATATATACATATATATACTACAAGAAAACTGCTTATTTGCAGCCCGTTAATTTCAGTGAAATGACTATTTACCTCTAAAATGAGTTTGTTTTGATCACAAATAGTCTTTTCGTCGCAAACAAATGACCACAAATATCCATTTTTTTTTATAGTAATGATGGACATATATGTGCGTGTGATCTACGAGTAAGAGATCGATGATCAGTGTGACAAAGTTGACGGTCCTGAACATTGATGATCATCTGTACATAATTGACTCAAATTCATGTGGACCTTTGAACACAATAAACCAAAAAGTGCATTGTACGTACTCAACTACTCCCATTTAATAACTTACATACACCTCTTGCATGTATATTCAATGCTTCGGCCCAGCCCAGCATGCACCTAGCTAATTGTCACCAGCATGCACATGCATGCAATTGTTCCCATCATTGCATGTGACCAAACAGGCCAGCTAGCTAGACTTCAATCTGCATCATGGCCATGTATATATCTAGGGATCGAGATCGAGATCATATATATGAGTAGACTTCTAATTGTTATGACCATATATACTATTTTCCGACGAGATCATGCATAACTTTCATATATACATGATACATTAGCTATCTCTCTCTCTCTCTCTCTCTCTCTCTCTCTCTCTCTCTCCAATTAATATGGCAGGCCGCTTGGCAGCTGAGCTCAATTATGTAGTGATGGATCCTTTTTTCAATTCGAAGACCTATCTTGACAAGATGAATATATATAAATATATACATACACACACACACACACAAACAGACAGCTAATTTCTCTAAAGTAAGAAAGCCTTTAATCTCCTTATTAATTAGGAACATATATATATTGTAGTACGTAGTTTGATCAAGCAGTTTTTTAGCTAATTTTTTCATTTGTTGTTACATGAGTATTGAATTTGATCTCCTTCTGTAAAATGGTGTCCTGCATTAATTGTATTCCTTTGATCATGAACATGATGATATCTCTAATTAATGAACGATTAAGCAGCTAATTCACTCTGGCCGTCATGATCTGTTTAATTAATGACCTTTGAGCGGCCTACGGCTAGTACGTACGTACCAATCTTCAATGTATATATATAGGACCTTAATTCGATCCTCAAGTACATAACTCCAGCTAGCTTGTTGTTGATCGTTGTTTTCTTGCGATATTTGTAATCACGATCTCTAGCTAGCTAGCTTTGCATCAAGCAAGACACAGTACTACTACTATCATGATCATTTTTATTTTAATAATTTGTTCATTAATTTGGATGTAAATTTCCAAGGTTTCTTTCTTGTGACTTTGAATATTGCTTAATGCGCGCATGTATTTATAAATTAATTAGGTATATAATATTTGGACCTATATATATATATATGCTTATTGTGGGTATAAAAGTAAACCTTATAGTGGATTAATTAAGTGAAAAAAAAGGTACCTAGAAAATCTTGATACTGCATGCATGCGTGTCTCCACTTATGGCTAATATATAAAATTATGAAAACAGCTAGCTATATAGCTAGCTATAGACTAATTCGTGCCTGATTTTTTTTAATGTTATATAATAATTAACAGCAGAATTATATGTGAACATGATTTTATATATAGTACTCATCCATCTAATTAATTGATTTCGAGACGTGAAATTGTACGTAGAATGTAGACAATGGAGACCATTCCAAAGTTTATACAACTTAATTGATCATGATTGAGACGAAACTCATCATGAGTACGTTCATATCGTTTGACTTTTTTTTTTAATATTTCCAATATGTCAAGATATTCCAATTATTGTTCGTGGTTTTCATTTTCCATGAGATCAGCGAGAAATGCGCTCGGCTTTAGTTAATTAAAATACTATTAATTCTTCAAAATTCATAATTTAATTAGATTTTATAAGATGTCAACCTTGATAAATTAATTAATTAAAGCAAGATATATCGGGCGACTATAGCTTATCATTAATCATGCCATTAATTCTCATCGTAATTTAAAATAAATAAATAAAAATGTTGTCACCATCATTCTCATCCTCATGAACATTCTCATCCTCATGAACGCCAAGATGATGATGTAGAACGATTATCCTTAATTTCTAAATTATAAAAAGACTAAAAAAAGGTTAAGAAAGAAAGAATATCATGAGAAAATCTCAGTCCAACGTCATACAACTTATTTAAAATAAGCTGATAGAGAATCATGGAGATTAATAAAGTTAAATATTCAATTTTCCAATAAAGTTAAAGGATTTTGCAAGAATGGCTAATATTTATAATGACTACGTTAATTTGATTGAGTTTGAAAAGAGAGTTCAACAAATTCAGCTTACCTTCTTTCTTTTTTTTTTCTTTTTTTTTTTGTCTTTTCTTTGGTTCATTTTCTCCGGGATCGAGTACTAATTTGTTTGTGACTGCAATTAGCAGGTAGCTAGCAAGATCATGATGATATCACCACGTGATCGATACGTACAGCTATCAATTACATGAACTGCATCACGGACGTTCCATTTTTTTTTTTTTTTTTGACCAGTCAAAGGTTGACTAAAATTAATATATGAACGGATATATACGAATTCAAACAAAAAGTTTGACTAAAGGTAAGTACTACGTGGTATAAATAAGATGAAAAATAAAAATCTCAATAGTCAATAATTCCCTATTAATTATATTGTCAGGACTACTCAAGGTTGATCGATCTGTTATGTGTATCATGAGCATTAATTTTATTTTTTATTTTAATTTTAATGCCTTGAATCGGCCATTAGTTTAACCCTGATGATCTGCAAGAAATCAATAATCCCTTAGCGCCATTGCAGTTTGACTGTTCTCACAAATAAACAGTACTTAATATCCACATGAAGTTTATTGACTATGGCCATGATCTCCAACCCTTTATACAGTTTTAACTAGCTCTTTATTCTTATTATTCTTATTTATTTACTTATAATGTTAAAATCATGAATGACATGGGAAATATTGACATGATTTCTTAATTAATCTCCACCTACATATTATTTATTTATATCATCATCATCTTTTTCACACCATATATATATATATATATAGTACTTATCCTGCAGTGATTACGTATATGCATATATATATATATATATCTCCTAGCTAGCTAGCAATGGTTACACGTCTAGGTCTGTCTGTCTGTCTTTTTTCTTATGAAAATGCTACTCATCCCGCTGGAGCTTCCCGCTGGGATGTAGTGAAGATTTTTAATGTGTTTATTTTAAAATTTTTTTTTATATAAATTTTTTTAATAATTTTAAATATTTTATAAAAATAAAATAAATTTATAATATTATTAAAAAATACTTCCTTAATCATGAAGTAAAATAAAAAATTATAAAAAAAATATTTTTTATTTTACTTTGTGATTAAGAAAGTATTTTTTAATATTTTTTTTTTACTTTCTAATTAAGAAAGTATTTTTTAATAATATTCTAAATTTATTTTATTTTTTAAAATATTAAAAATTATTAAAATAATCTATATAAAAAAAATCTTAAATAAAACACATTAAAAACTAAGCTACACCCCCCAGCGGGAGCCTCCAGCGGGGGTTGTAGCATGACCCTTTTTCTTAAGATTGCAGACCAAAAACCATCTGATATTCTAGCTAGCTAGGTAGCTAGCTGAGAGAAAATTAATAGAGACGTATGCAGACCAATTCTTCAAGCACTTAAATTACATCATGTACTGCTCCTCCTCTAATTTGAATCGTGCATATATATATATATGTATCTATATATATGCTAATCAGAAAAGCATGCAGTTTGATTCAGTCACAGGAAGCAATTTGCAGTGATAACAACTACGAACGTACGCATGCAGCTCGCATTGATCTCTACGATAATGACCTGCGTCTTGTCTTACTGCGGCATACGTACGTATATTATACGGTATATACTAGTCCTTGGGAGAGCCGTAGAAATCCAACGACGTTCTGGGTTGGATCAGAGCCTTCGATGCATACACATGACACACACACACACACACACATATATAGTTGTTATTTCATGCACGATTGCTTTAGATTATTCATGAACGGTGTGCTTTGCTTCATTACTGAACTTAATTGCTTGATGAGAAAGAAAACTAGCACCTAATTATATTTCCATGAGTTCTAATATCCGTATAAGTTCGCCTCTAGAATTGAATGATCCAGTTAGGACTGATCAGAGAGAAATAGAACATTAAATACTTTAATCAAATCCATATTTATTATAATTCGAAACTCTCACCTACACGCACTACAAGAAAAAAGGTCTTTACCAGCGCTCAAAATCGTCGAAAATACTACTAAAACTCGCTGGTATTGATCTCAATCGGCGATTTTAAAATCGCCGGATTATCGACGATTTTAAAATAACGATTCTGAGAATTTTTGGCTATAATAATTATCGTCGGAATATATCATTTTTCCGGCGATTTTTACTCGCCGCAAAAGGCCGATGTAAACGTCGAAAAAGGGGCTCCAAATTAACAGAAAGTCGCCGAGAATTCCAAAAGCAACAAAAATAAATCACCGCAATAAGTCTATTAATCGCCGCTAGAAGTCGATTATATGCTCAACGATTTCTTATAATCGTCCCTATAATCTTTTTCATACGAATAATTATCGCCGCAAATATTCGTAATATTCTCAGCGCTTTTTAATAATCGTCCGTTGAGGTTTTTTGTTACGAATAATAATCGCCGGAAATTGTCACATATTTGCAATGATATTATTCGTTACGCTGCGAAAGAGAATATTATCAACGTCTTTTATTCGCCGATAAAAAGCAACAACTCGCCGAAAAAGATTTTCCATCGACGGTTTTTGCCCTCGCCTCTAAAAAGAACACGTCCATCAATCTGTTTTTGCGGCGCGTGATAATCGCCGCAAATAAGCTTTATAATCGACTATTTGCATTGTTTTCGGCGACTCATATTCGCCGCAATTGTTGTCTTTATTTATTTATTTTTTCTCTGCCCAGACGTTCCTGAGGCCCCATTGCCCTTCCTCTACTATTATATTTCAAATTTACACAATATTTATCTTATTATGTCAAGTAATTAACTAAACAATATTACTTCAAATTTTTTAAAATATTATTTGAGTAAATGACCTGAAATAATAAAATCAATATTAAGAGCTTATTAATAAACTGCATTTAATGTACACAGAAAATTAATATCATCTCATTAAATATCATCTCTTAATGTACTATGCTATATAAAAACTGTGAAGTGTTTATCCAATAGTACCCATACCTATATTAAATACTTAGAAATAGGAAAACATAAAAGAAAATGATTAAAGTTTCATAAAAAAGATTGAACTTTCCATCTAATTTAATAAATTAATGACATTCAGTTCATCCATTGAGGTGGGGAATTCACATTAATGTAGTTATGGGGTATATCCATGGGGTAGACCAATTGGAATCCAAAACTTACACTTTAACTCCTAAATATCTGATAATACATCATTCAAATAGATAATAGTGCTACTCCACTATTATATAAATTATCTAGTCAAATATATACAATCTGCACCTGGGCATGAGGGGTGGGCAGAACAATAAAACAGATTTACACACATTGCATCAATGCCTTCATACTTGTGGGATATTTGATGCTTCCATCTGACAAACTCCAATCTGACAGTTAAAGATAAATTGGATTAGTACACATCATGTGTTTAGTTATAAAGGAGAGTGCATTAACTTCTCTATAAAGATTGATGGAAATAAAATACATATAGCTTGCATATAAAAACCATGGTTTATGCAGAAGAAATGGTTTTGATGTGTATGTATGCATAGTTGAATGAAGTTTAATTCTCACCTCATTACGCAGGGCCCCATTCTCCAGCATTGCCTTTTGCTCCTGAGGGTAACATAAACCCAAATCCATAACAAGACTAATGGAAAGCGAAGCATAATCCAAAAGAGCATGTTATTGATTCCCACATTGATATTTTCATTAGCCTCTGTTTTCAAGGTAATGAAACTTCACTTCAAAAGAAAATCTCTTTCCATTTGTAAATTCTAGAGTGAATGAGACACCAAATGACTGAAAAGAAATAAGCTTAATAATATGAATTTTATTTTACAAGTTTCAAATTGTGGTAAATTATTGCCATTGAAAGTTCTAAATTTTCTTTCATGTGAATCAGATTGTGCCTAAATATGAACCATCANCCTTAATCACAAGCAATTAAACTATGCCCATTTCCATGAACTCCAATCTCTGCTTTCTCATACTCTTTGAGCACTTGTACTGTTACAAAAACAGAAGAGTAAGATAATCACAAGACTTCAGTTATATAGCTCAGCATTCTATATTGCATGTAAGAATGAAGAATGCAAAACGATAATAAATCCCACCTTCAGTCTTCAGTATAAATCTGCCATGCAGCCAAATGAACACAGTTTGCCACTACTAAAACAGCTAAGTAGTTAGAATTTATCATCTGGAACATATCCCCTTTGTAACATTTCATCATGGAACTGAAATGCCGCCTTCAGGTTGTCCTGGCTCACATGTCCATTTATCAATGAGGTGTAGGTGGATCTATCAGGATTTATGCCTTTCTCAATCATCTTCCGCAATATCAGTTCGGCCCCTTTCATTTTACCTTCTCTACAAAACCCATTCAAAATTACATTATATGTAATAATGTCTGGCGATAGTCCTTGTCTCTCCATCTTGTTTATCAAAACAAAAGCTTTGTCCATATTCTCTTCTTTTACGTAACCATTGATGAGAGTGTTATAAGTAATGCTATCAGGAACAACTCCTTTTGACATCATCTTGCTCAAGAAGTCATCTGCCTTCAATGCATTACCTGACCGGCAATAGCCCTTTATAACAGTGTTGCATGTAACTAGAGAGGGTTTGATACCTTTTTCAACCATCTCATCCCACAACCTGAAAGCCTCAGATACATGCCCCATACTACAAAATCCATTAATGAGAATGCCATAGGAAATGTGATTGGGAGAAATCCCTCTAGAGATCATATCATCCCATAACTCCTCAGCTTTCTCCATTTCACCTACTTTGCAAAACCCATCAATTAATGTATTGTACGTCACTATGTCAGGCTTGAGATTCCTCTGCGTCATTGTCTCAACTAAGCCAAGTGCTTTATTCATATTCCCAACCTTGCAATACCCATGAATGAGAGTGGTGAAAGTGTAGAAATCAGGAAAGACCCCCCTTTCTACCATCTCGTTGAAGAGCTCATTAGCATCAGCCAGCATCTTCTCCCTGCACAATCCATTCAAAATAGTGTTGTATGTAACCACATCCATAACACAACCCCGCTCAAGCATTTCATCCCGCATCTTCAATGCCTCTGACATTGTGCCGTTTCTGCAATACCCATCTATAAGAATCGTATAGATGACATTATCTGGAACCAAGCTAGCTTTCTTCATATTTCCGAAATACAATAATGCCTTATCAAGATGCCCATTCCTCATAAAAACACCAATAAGTGAACTAAAGCTAAATAAATCAGGAACGACACCACGGTGCAGCATTTCATTAAAAATCTCTTCAGCTTCTGAAATATTATCCTTTCTGCAACTCTCCGCAAGTAGTGTGTTATATGTAGCAGTATCAGGACACACCCCGTTACACAACATCTCCTCCAATACTTCCTTTGCTCTTCCGTACTTTCTGTTCTTACATAAACCATTTATGATGGCATTATAAGTGAAAATGCCCGGTTTCAACCCCTTATCCGACATTGAGTTCATTATCTCAAAAGCTTCATCTATTAGCCCTTCAAGACAATATGCATTGATTAGTGTATTATACGTCACAATATCTGGAAAAACCCCCTTTTCTTTCATGTCCGACAAGAACAAGTCGACACTATCAATTTTCCCATCTTTACATAACGCATTAACCATAATATTTAGTGTATACACATTCAAACCAATTCCACTCCTCACAACTTCCCCATATACCTCCCATGCCAAATCAACCCACCCTACCTTCACAAGCCCACCAAGAAGACTATTGCAGGCATTGATAGAAACATGAAACCGTTTACTTCTCAACAAACGAAATGCCTCAGACCCCTCCCTTAACTTCCTAGCTTGTACATAGGTCCTAATCAACAAATCAAAAACCGATGAATTGGACCCCAATCGGTCACACACCGAAGCCAACGATTCAACAACCTCAACCCGCAATACTCCACTCTTCCGTACCATTCTAAGAACCAAAGACTGCGCATCTGAAAGCCTCCGGCTACTTACCAAAACGTGAGCCATCGCACTCAAAGATTGCGACGAATGCTTAAAATTTGGACAATTCAACAAAATTGAGTCAATGAATCTCTGACCCAGAAGCAAATTTCCACGACACCGGTCAAGAACTTCAACCACAAGTAAAGGGTTTAACAGAAATAGATAATTGCGCAATGAATTGGAATTACCTTGCTTTAAACAGAACAGCATCTTCTCAACCAAGAAAGAATCTGATAGAGAAGGAATTGAATCTGATTGGTCCTGGGTTTGAAGGGCTCTGAGGCCGTGGTTAGGATCAGGGTTTGGTGGAGAGGAGTGGGAGTGAAGTCCATGAGAATGAGCTTGGTCATGGAATGGTGGTCTTGTGAAGAAGAATGTGACTCTGAGAGTGGGTCTTGGGGAAAGTAGCCGTTGAGTGGCCATTTGAAAGTGGAAGAGTTGCCTGGGTTGCTTTTGCTCATCTCACTGCTGCAAAGTTGCAAACAAAGAGAGGAAAAGTTTTAGTTGATATAGACTGCCAAAATTTCAAACAGAACAGAACAATTTTCAGCTTATGGGAAACAGTAGTACTAGTACTAGTTATGACATACAGCTAGAATTAAACAGAGAGAAAAGCATAAGAGGAGGACTTAAAGCAAAACAGGGTTGCAGGAAGGAGTTGATCAAATATGAAAAGAGGTGAAAATAGATGAACAAGTATCATATATAAAATCATGCAACACTAGTAAGCATGGAATTATATATATATATATATATAAACAAGAATCAGAACCCTACATAAAATTTCTAACACTTTATAAATATGCATGGTTTATTATTTGAACTAATAATGAACAAGCAAAACAGAACCGTATGACAATATTTAACTTTCTATTCTCTACTAAACATTGAGTCTATGACTGCTTTTATGAATTAAAATCAGAGCACATACATGAGTCACATAAAAAAAATGGAGAAATAAATGTAGACTAGACTTAAAAGAAAGTAATTTAACAAATCTCACAAGCTTGAGTTTCTGTTAAAAAAAAGTATGATCAGAATGCAAACCAATTCAATACCCCCCCACACACACTTTTCTATACATCTTCTATATATGAAAGTTTCTATCTGTGTGAACAGTAAATTTTTGTCTCACTTTATTTCCCATTTTAGCCCTGATTTTATGACCAAATCCCATTTTGTTTTCTTCTACATCTTTTCTACAGATACTCAAACAAGCTACATGTAATGAACCCACTTAAGTTGGGCCTGGCAGAGCTTGATGGGCTCCAAATGAGTTGTTGCTTTTCATTTGTATTGAGTTGTTAACCTGTTTAGTGGACCATGGGCTTCGTTATTGGAATAGGAAATTGGCCCATGGCCTTAGTTTGCTTATGGTTGAATATATGTGCTGGAGGAGTCCTGGTAGGAAGCATCTGGAAAACTTGTAAGCTTTTGGGTATTGTTCTTTTGGGAGGTCTGGGTTCCTCGAATATCCAGTTTATCCGTAGGAATCTTTGAATGAATGAAGTTACTACCATTTCCATTTTATAGTTCAGCTCTTACCATTTACATTACTGTATTACAATCCCAAGTTACAAAAGGGGTTCATTACAAGTGGTATCTAGAGCCAACGATCTTGCCATGGACTTGAGTAATGCAGAACTCCAAATATGTTTTCAAAATTATCATCGTGCCCTCCATGATGAATCCTATAGAGATCCTGGCAAAAGAGTTCTTACAGTGAAATGTTCAAACGGAAAAAATGTAAAGGTCTTGGTTGAACCTTCCTTCACCATTTACTACGTGAAGCTGAACATTGAATACGCGCAAGGAAGAAATATTTATCCGTTGGAACAAGAAACATTAACGAAGGGAGAGGTTGTTCTGGACAATGAGGTTACGTTGATGGAGACTACGATACTTGAAAATGGGTGTCTCTTTTTGGATATGAGGAGTGAAGAATTTAGCTCAAACAAAAAATTAGAAGAAGGGGAAGCAACTACTGATTCAACAAAGGAAATACAAAAATCGGCAGTGAAGGATGACAAAAATGATGTCCAATTGGAGGGGGAGAACATTCCGTGTCTCTCAGTTTTCAGTAGTTCTTTGAAATCCTTGGTGGAGTCTCATGACCAAGCTACAAAGGAAGAAGTATTAACGACGATAGAGGGGGAAGAAATCAGCACTCGTCGAGAGGAGACCAAAGCAAGAGATCCAGTGTTCAAGCTAGAAAT
>QEOT01005217.1:0-23538 GCA_003123785.1 Pterocarya stenoptera | reverse complement strand
AACTCTCCTCCCAATCTTAACCGCCTATATTTATTTATAAATGGACCATTTTAAAAATTATGTATAGTATTTTTTTTTCTTCTAAATTAATAGTAATTGTTCATAAAAGTTTTATGAAGAGGAATGAACTTCTGACATGTTATAATATAATTTAGATTCTAAATTTCCTAAATAAATAAATAAATTTTAACATCTTCGTATTTCAGATAAAAAAAAATCTTTTTTTATTTTACTTTTAAAAGTATATTAAAAAATGTCAAATATTTCTGAACTATATTTAAATCTTATAAATTTAACAAAAATATTTCAAAATCTAACCATGAGTTTTTTCCTTACATTTGCATCGCAATTATGTTTTGTTAATATAAAATGATCTTGTTGGGTGATAGTTCAGATGTTTCTAAATTTGGATTGATTGCTAGATAAGATGTGATACAGTAAATTTTGGTCTCACATTTTATTTCCCCTAATTTTATGACCAAATCCCATTTTATTTTCTTCTACATCTTTTCTACAGATTATCGAAGGAAATAAGCTAAAAAGTTAAAAAATAAAAATAAACAACAGAAATTAAGAAAAATATAATTTTTATATTTAATCATTTTAAAACTTTACTTCTTCTATTTTAAGTATATTTTTATAATTTACCTAATTTACAATTTTGTAATGTTGTTATTTTTCTATTATTCTTAAATTGTTGGGGTTTTAAAAAATAGATTTTTAAAAACTCTTTTAATTATTATTATTTTTAATCAGATTGTTGGTGTAACATTGGACACTTTGGAGCCACGTGTTGGCTTCTAGTTAACTGACTTATAATTTTAATACCATCTTGCAAGTGTGTTTTTAGAATTTTTAATGAAAGACTGAATGACTTAATAAAATATTTTTAAAAGTATAAAAAGACATGTACAATTAGGGGTATAATCAGTCCGGTACGATTTGGTTTGGGACAAAATTTATAATCGAATCGGTATGTACCAGTTTTGTATTTTTTAAAACCGATTACCCTTCTAAACCAGTACTTTTAATTTTATCGATTTTCGATCCAGTTCCGTCCGATTTTCTAATTTTTTTTTAAATAAAAATTTGTCATTAAAAATCTATTTATAACAAAAATAAACTAAGCATGTGGATCCTATATATGCTCCTGGACACAAAGTCTTGTTTTCTGACATGTCTCCATACATGTCGTTGTTGCAGGGATCACTGGATGCACTAAATGAGCTTCTCAATAATCCCATACCAATTAGTCGTTTTAGACCCAACATCAAGTCACAATTCAAGTCATCTAAACTGAAGTGAAGTTGTTGCCAACATTCTGAATTGATGCTGATGCTATCTAAAATCAAGTCACAAATCAATACGAAAAGTACACGATTGGAAAATTTCTTTCTTTCATTTATATGATTCTCATTAAAATATTAGGAGTTCAAATCAAAAGATATAACGAGAATATCACCACACATCTCAATCGAAATAGAAAAATGGAAACATTGAAAATCAATATTTGAAGGAAAAAATAAGTTTAAGTATTACTTACTCACATGCTCAATAAGTATTATAGAGCAAAGTTTGAGTAATGCTATATATCATATTATTATTAGGATATGATGTAATACATTTATCACTATTGAATGATAAAAAATCGCCTAATTAAGAATCATCTAATAGTGATATATATATCACATCTCGTAAAGTGGAACAAAAGTAGAATGATGGTATGATTTATAGAATTTTCCTTTAAAAAATTGGCATATATCAATTCATTGAAAACACATGTATTTGTCACATACTCAAGAGACACCAATCAATTTTTTTAAATTAAAAGAAACAGATTAGATAAAAACTATGTTCATTATTTTTTTATGAATAATGTTAGATAGAAATCTCAAATAGACAAATTTTGCGCAAGCTCTTTATAAAAAATAATAGTTTCTTTTATATTTTTTAAAGTAGAGTCTATTTTTTTTTTATAAACACTTACATGAGACTTGTCTATTTAAATATTTTATAAATTATTTCTCTATTTTTATATCCTCAAACTTAATTTAGAAAAAAATACAAAAAATAATTCAATATAATCATTCTATTAATATATTATGTTCTCCCACGCTTTTAATTGGTCGACGTACTTGCAAACCCGTCGGGTAAACAACAACTTAAATCTTTATATCGTTCATAACATTAACTTACCTTCAAGTATTTGTAAATGGAAAATACTAAATATATCTAAGAAAAATGTATAAAAAATTTGTTTTTCCACGTGTCAATTATTGATAGGTTGAAATAATAAAATTTAAAATTTAAAATTTGAAAGAAAACTAATAAAATAAATATTATAAGTGAAAGTATAAATAAAACTATAGATGTATGTAACAACTGCTCTTTATAAATATTGCAATCGTCAATAAATAAATTAAGGTTTGAATTTGGATGGATGGCTTCAAATGTGAGAGATAGACACGTAATATATATATATAAATTCTTCAAATAAAAATATCTGTAATAGAAGTAAGAACCCACTTTTTATATTTATTTTTTACAAATTTAAAACTCTCAAATTGAAATAAAAATTTGACGATGTTTAACCATGAATGTTTAAATGATCTGATTCTATACTAAAGACATGTGGTCTCATTGACATAAACTCATAATTTCTAAAATAGAAGTATTGGGTTCAAACCCCTAATGTATAAAAAAAAAAAAAATGATCTAATTAGGACAGAATGATAAACTGTTCTAAATTTATGGATATCCACTACACCAAACTAGATATGCTCAAATATTTCTTGGAACAGAAGTAAAAGGACAAAGTAGAAAACAAAAAGAAAATAGTTAAGACCCCAAAATGAATAAGCTAAAAATTCCAAACAAAAAACATAACCCAAAACGTAAAATAAATAAATATATTAATTAAATTTGAAAATAAAAAATTTGATTGAAACCAGCATGGCATATGGGAACAAAGAATTCCCTCTGCCTTCCCACCTTGTACCAGAAACTCTTTCGTTTCCATTAGGAAATTGATTGGATGTTAAAAAAAAATCGCATTTTCTCTGGCTTCAAGCTTGTTGGGCTAATGGGTTTTGCTTTTTGAGCCTACGGAATCCGGTACTTCTATCGAGATTGAAAGAATCACCAGGATTTCACTCAACATGGAAGGTAGTTTGTTGTATTTTCACATTCTCAATTCATATCAGCGTTTTGGGTTCTCATTTTCTGATCGGTGCGTGCGAATTGCTTTGGGTTTCTTGCGTTAGAATGTGAAATTGAGTTCTAGGACATTGAACTCTTTGCATGAACAGACAAACTGTTGTAATGGTGAAGGTAATGCCCAGGACGTGAATTTGGGAATTGTTGTTTGCTTTCCCTTCTGTCCTCTTGAGCCCCTATTGATGGAGAGTTTTGATTCTCAGGATTTTCGTGTCTTTTGTTTCCTGCATTTTCTCGAATCAATTTGGGCATTAGTTTTTCTTCGTCGTTTTCCCCAAATTTTCTTCACAAGGCAATGATAACTGTATTTACATTTGAGCTTGATGATTAAAAACCTGACTAAAATTACTGATTAATATTGGGGTGGCAATTTGCTTCTTTTGGGACTGCTTTGGTCTTAGATTCTTAATGAAGCTTGTTTAGTTATGTTTAAAATGGCTATTTTCCTTCCCACTTAATTGTTTGTAAAGTATAAGTCGAATGTACCTGAAAGTGATGATTTTTAACTTTTGGCATCTGCTTGATGCGTTTAGTTAGCTTCAATTAAATCATTTCACAAAAGCAGTATATGCAGTCTTGTCACAAGTTTTAAGTGTTAAGTTCGGTGATATGATTAAATCCTCAATATTTTGTATTGTATGGAATGGTAATATTCAAAACCTGTAAGGGATTAGGAAACCTTGTTCACAAATGAGAAACCTGGGTACTAGTTGAGTTATGGAAGAGTGAGCTAAGTGTGACCTATATAATCTACAGCTAGGAAAGCAAACATAATTATACAAGTGCAAGATTTTTAAGGTATAATGGCAGTATAGAATAAATGACAGGATAGAATATAAATCATGTAAGCAAGCACCATGATAGAAAAATTCCTCAAATATCATGAAATGTGAATATGCTTATGCTTGCATTTTAGTATACAAATTGAACATTAGGCATTAGGACCAGATGGTTTTGACCGGACCTTTTATTTACTGGCCCTTGAACTTCAAATATTTATTTGTGAGCAAAGGGGAGAAACTCTGACAATGTTGTTGTCTTGTTGCTGAAATCATTTTATTTGACATTGCACAGAGTCCATCATGTTCCCGAAAAAACTTGTATATTTCATTAAGCCAGAGCACTTATGTCTCGTTCTATTTGACATTGCAGAAAATTTATCAAGATTCCTTGAATAACTTCTGTATTTCATTAATCCAGAGGACTTATGTACCATGAAGAGAAGAGAGTGGGAGAGAGAGGAGGGTGGTGGGGGAGCAAGGCCAACCAGGCATATCATTGACTTTCTATTTGCCTTAGGAACTGAGAGAATTTGTTACATTTATCCCTTCATTTTCCTGGAGACAAATTAAATTACCATGATCAAAATGGTGTGATATTGAACCCGTCGGGGTTGGCTCAAGTGGTAAAGGCCTTGGGCTTGGGGTTATGCTCCCCTCATGTCTAAGCTTCACATCTCCTTAGGTGCAAACAGTCTCTAGGGGTCATAGGACCGAGGGATTTTTTTTTTGAATTACTCGAGGTGCACTTGCAGAAAACTTCTTACCGAGGGCCTATGCACCTAGATATTAGTTGGGATGCTGTTTTTGGACACTTGGTGCCAATAAAAAAAAAACAATGGTGTGATAGCGGTGTAGTTTCTAGTATTACCATTTTAATTTAACCAAGTGGCTGATAGAGAAACAATATTTCCTGATAAATATCGTGGCCATTGTTATCACTACTAAGGTTTCTTTATTACTTTTCCATTCATGCTCAGAATCAAGTGGAGTGCACTCTGAAGAGAATAAAGCATCTATGGATAAAGATAGGAAAAGAAGGCTCAAGACACCTGCCCAGGTTATGGCTTTGGAAAAATTCTATGATGGTATGCAACTTCACTTGTCATATCTTTTCTCAGGCTTCCAGTTAAGTGCCAATCATGTACTTTTCTAAAGGAAAATTTCTTGAACTTCTCTTAGATCACAAATACCCTACAGAAGAAATGAAGTCCCAACTTGCAGAGCAGATAGGATTGACAGAAAAGCAAATATCTGGATGGTTTTGTCACAGAAGGTTAAAAGACAAAAAACTGTTCAGAGATGAAGCTTGTCCTAGTGGACGACAGGATCATTCAGGTGCTGTTATTCAGGATCGTGGCAGTGGACTTGTACAAGATTCATGTGGCAGCACAAAACATGGTGATTATAGGCACATTGATCCAAGGGAAGTTGAAAGCCGAAGGCTCTATCGCAATGATTTTCAGGCTGCAGACCTCACCTACGAGCATGCTACTCATTATACAGGAACTGTCAGTGGCACAGATAATACGTCTTCAGAAAGTAGCCCATCTTCGCAAGACAGGTTGTTTTGCCAAACTGAGGATCCAGATGATAGGGAAAATTCTAGATACCTAACACATAATGGAGTCATTGCACCCATAAATGCTACTAGTGAAAAAGTGATTGGATATAAGCCATCAGGATACTTGAAAGTGAAGGGTGAAATTGAAAATGCTGCTGTTACTGCTGTTAAAAGGCAATTGGGGCGTCATTATCGAGAGGATGGTCCTCTGCTTGGTGTGGAATTTCAACCACTTCCTCCTGGTGCATTTGAGTCTCCAATTAGGAATACCATCCGTGGTAAGTTGTAACATGTATTTCCACGTGAGAACAACAGCATCTAGTTTAAGTTATATGCAGCTGATCCTGCCAGAGTTGTTGGTTAGATGTTGCTGCTTAATTTTTTTAGTTGCTCTTTTATTTGTCATCATTTTTGTGTGTGAAAAGTGTCTTTTTTTTATTTTTTAATTTACGACGACATATTTTTTTGTCTCTGGGTAAATGATAATTGGGTAAGCATAATTTCCTTCATGCAAATAAAAGTACCTATTCTGAAGTATTCACCTTTTCACTGGTAATGCCATGATGCATTCTTTTACTTGGCTGCTGCATCTTTGCATCTTCTCCCCTTTTACCTTTTTTTAAAGGTTTTATGTATCAAGGTTCCCCCCTCCCCCCCCGGCCCCCCGCCGAGAGAGAGAGAAAGATGATGATGAAGGTGGAAGAGGTTGTTATTGATAATTTGGGTATCATTGACTAAATTGTCAAATGAGGGGGTTGGAATTTTGTCATTGATGATAAAGATGAACATGCATATCTATATGAACCTTACTTTCTATGTGTTTCCTTTGGTTTAAATCGCAGAGATAGCTCCTTTTCTTAATATTCACTGGAAAACTTCTTTCTCCAGAGGGTCGGAGCCTTGTGTCTCATTTTATGTGTTTCTGCAGAACCTTACTATGTTGGGAATCCTTCCCTTCCCCATTCTCCAGATATCTCTGGACCGGAAAGGCAACCCAGTCTCAGCAATGTAAGTAGACTTTCGGATTCTTTCTTGTTCTGTATTAGACAGATTTAGTAAGTTGAAATCTGCTTTGTACTCTATATTTTTTGCATGATGAGTGTGGTAGGGGGAGCAAAGGACTGGAATGGAAGATTTTATTAATGTGTTAAAATAATAAACTCATCATGACAAGGAACAAACCGGATGAATATATATGTCAAGTTGTAAAGTCCATGTTGTATTTTTGAGAAATTAAGAAATCAAGGACCTGTACTTCCCACTTTTTGACTTTGAGATCTGAGTTTTTAATTTGAGTTTTTCATAATTTTCAATGAAGGAATGGATGGAAGCGCATTGGAGGCCATTCCACAGTGGAGGCACTCCGGCACCTCCTGTGCTATGGTGCATCCTCTACTCCATTGTACAGGGTGGTGGAGGGGATCCTCCCCATCCCTTTTTCTTTTGTTTTTTTAAATGTTTTCCTTTAGTATATTTTTTCATGTGGATGACACATGAGTAATATTTCTGTCTATATTGGCATTTGCTGCCAGTTATTTGATGGAAATTTTCTTGGCATCTTGAGTTTAACATGTCCAATAGCACAGGTCTTGAATTTAGCAAATTAAAACTTGGGTCCCTAGAGAAAGCACACGTATTTGATTTCTTAATTTCTTTGTACTCTGAAATTTTGTCATCTGATAAGCTTTGGTGGATTTTTTTTGATGTTATATTAAGGTTTTGGCAGAGAAGATTGTCTATAATGGCTCTAGGTATCGGTGCCTTTCATGCAACTGTAATTTTAATAGAGAATATAATTTATGAACTGTTTAGCATTTACTTTCATTATGAATTCCTGAAATTTGTGAGATATATATATATCAATGTTTTTTTTATTAGTAAACGATTGTACTGATAAGAATAAGCATAGCCCAAGTACAAAAGATGGTATATGATAGGTAACACCTATCTAGGAAGAAGCAATGGAAACAAGAAAATCATGAACATCAAGGCCATTAAAATCTATAGCTATAGCCCATAGAAATAAAGTCCTAATAAAAAGAGATCTAAGTTCTCTATTGTGCGCTCATTGTCTTCGAACGTCCGGTCATTTCGCTCCTGCCACAAGCACCACAAAATATAGATAGGAACCATCTTCCACGCAACTTTGATTTGTGGAATACCTCCTATGTTTGTCCAGCTGGCCAACAACGCAGCCACTGTGGCGGGCATTACCCAAGCTAGCCCTAATATGCAAAACACTTCATCCCATAACGCTCTAGCAAGCTCACAATGCAGTAAGAGATGATCCACAATCTCGCCATTTTTCTTACACATGCAGCATCAATCTACTATGATCACCTTGCGTTTCTGCAAGTTATCTGTTGTCAAAATCTTACCTAGAGAAGCTGTCCAAGCAAAGAATGTTGCTTTGGGAGGCGCCTTATTTTGCCAAATCCTTGGACCTTCTCCATGGAAACTGATTGTTCCGCGGCTGTGTGAGAGACCTATAGAAAGAGTGAACCGAGAATGTACCTTTGCGTGCGGGTATCCACCACAACGTGTAAGCTCCTTGAGTGCTTGGTTTCATGGAATACAAGAGACTAAAAAAGTCTTCAAATTTGCCAACTTCTTAATCTTGGGCCGCCCTAGTGAAGTTGATGTTCTGATCCCAAGATATTGCCATAAGACCAGCCATTGAAGCTCTTTCTCGCATGTAACCTGTAAAAATGAAGGGAATGAGTCCTTTAGGGCATTATTCCCACACCATAGATCGCTCTAGAATTTTATTCTAGAACAATCTCCCAACACGAGTCTTGTATGATGATTAAAAACCCCCCCACCCTCGTCTAATGTGCTTCCAAACTCCCACCCCCACCCCATTAACCTCACTTATCTCTCTAGTGCACCAGCCGCCCCCCCCCCCCGGGGGCACACACACCTCCATACCATATTTACAGTCAATCACTGGTTTCCACATACCTCCATATATCATTGTTTTTATTACAACTTACCCCAAATTCAATGCACTCTATAGGTATTATTATTATTATTTTCATCTATTATTTGGTTGGGGAGGAGTGGAGGCTAGGAGTCTGGCTATGAGTGATGCATTCAGTTTAGGAAATACCACGAAGTACATAATCAGTAGAAAAAATGCAAGTTCATGCGCATTGGTTGAGTCTGGCAGTTCAAGCCAAACTTAATGATTTTGTAGTTGTATGGGATTTGGAGCACTGGATTGGTTCAGCTAAGCACCACCTGAACCTTTTGATATA
The DNA here is from genome assembly GCA_003123785.1 of Pterocarya stenoptera. Taxonomy (NCBI): domain Eukaryota; kingdom Viridiplantae; phylum Streptophyta; class Magnoliopsida; order Fagales; family Juglandaceae; genus Pterocarya; species Pterocarya stenoptera. Next base: position 14,722 of record QEOT01005217.1, on the reverse strand, counting down.
GTAGCAAGAGGCATGGCTGGATTATGTTTTCTATTGCCAAGAGCTCACCAACAGCAAGAGTGCTTGGTTCGATGTGAAGTGGGGATAAGTTTCTACCACTCTAGCTGCAAACCAATACTTTGAAGAAGGAAGCTGGTCGTTTGTCTTAATTCTTTAAATAGTTGCCAGCATAGTGAACGATGGTTTAAAGAAAGAACAAAAATTAAATTTTATTTAACATTGCTGTTGTATATATATCGGTATTTGCTGGCATAAATTGAGTTCTAAAAAGTGTGAAAGCTTGTTACACAGCGTAACCATAGTGCATCTCATAGATTTCTAGCTCCAAATACTTTCAGTACTGAATATTGACGTATGTATTTGAATTGCATTCTGAACCATGCTGACCTATTGGTTTGGAGAGATCCAAGTAATTTATCTTATGGAAGAAAGCAACAATTAATTTAAGGCTTATCTCCTTCTTTACCACCACACAACTAACCTTACATTCATCCCTGCGACTACATTTCTTGCAGTGTCATCGTCCACTGCCACTAACCCCCATTTTACCACTACCTACTGCACCTTTCACTATGACCATTGCCACTACTATAGCACCAACAGCATGTGCATCTTCTAACAGCTTCACTTTCATATTCTTAACACTTCATCTTTCCGGGTGAACTCCAACATTTAATGGATTCCGCTTGTGGGTGAAGAAATAATAAATAAATAAGATCTGTGCTGAGCAAGTCTTTTCTGGTTCTATGGCATTGAACCGAGCAACAGTTATTAGTGGCGGCTATATTATCAGTTTGGGTGTTTGAAAGCTCTCAACATCAGAGCTCACACCTGCACCTCATATTTGCTTTACTGAAGCCAATTACTCTTTCATGCTCAAAATCATGGAATTCAAATAAACTCACTGTGAAAGTTTTGCATCAATTTCGGTGGGAGTTCCACTCTGCATGCTTGCTTATATTTGTGTTTTCTTTTAGAATAATTTTATTGTCTTCTGTGATAATATTTTTCCCTTTACCCTGCCCTTTCAGAGATATGAGATGTACAATTCCAATATGAGTTCACAGGATTTATGCATGGAAAGGGAAAATTGTGGCAGCATGCATGGCTCTGACTATCAGGACAAGATATCTCATCCCCAATTCAAACAGAATTCAACTGTTCTCAACCATACAAAACCTTTCTGTAAGCAGAACTCTTTCTCTGATCCGTATGAAGATTCTGCAGGAGAAACCACTGTTTACAGCAATAAGAGGAATCAAAGAATGAGCGGTAAGCATGATGTTGAAGGGATGAGGACTGATACTATCGCTAATCGTCACGCTCATTATGATGGAAAAATCGGAAGTGAGTTGCATGATTATGATAATGTAAGCCCCAACATCATCCATATGAGTGGTGAAAAAGTCAAATTGAAGCCTTCAATATTGATTCGTAACCCCTGCGAATCAGTTGATACAGATACAGAAGAGAGGGGGTTATCTATGAGGATGAAAAAGGTCTGGTTTTCAGTTTAGACTTTACTAGTAATTTGCTATATTATTTAGAAGCTCTTTTATTTTCTTTGCTTGATATTCTAATGTTTATGTGCACATGTGCAGAAGGAGAAAGTCAATGGAAAACTCAAGGGTATTAAAGAATATGGAAACCAAGTTAACTTAAAGATGCATCCAACAAAGGAAATGATGGTGAGTTTTAGCTTTGGCCAATTTTGAATGATATCACGATACATTAATAAATACTTCTTGTGGAAATATTCTGTGTATGTACACCAGTACATATGTACATGCATGGGTGCATGCCGTGCAGTGTCTTTCCTTGCTATTGATGCCCCATTTAATATTGAAGGTAGCAAAACGAGTCAGACCTGATCTTCCCAAAACAGGCTATGTCAAAAAAGCATCATTCACCGGAATGCCGACATGGAAGCAGCGGAACAAAGGGTATAAATTTCTACTTAGAATTGCTATCCTCTGCCTCTGTATTAGCATGCCTGCTTCCTTGTGTATTTATGGATTTGCATGTGCGTGTGTGCCTGATAAGATGTGAACTGATAATCCATTGCAACCCATCCCGTGCTCCTTGAGCCAAAGCCCAAGGGCCATGCGCATTTGTACATTCTTCTTCCTCATGTCAATTAGCATCATGATTTAAAATTTTTTGGTTTTCTTTGGCTATTAATTTATTGATCAAGGGCCAAGGCATTGGAAGAATTTTTCTATGCCCCATATCATAGAAAGAAAAAGGAAGTTCCAGTTCTTATTCTATTTATCAAAAGCAATTTAGTTTTGAATTCAATATCCTGCTTATTATATCAGATGTTTATTCTTTGTTTTGCTTTCTTGGTGCAATGACATTAGTGCTTGTTACTGTAATGATGTGTGAATTGATTTCAGACATCGAGAACTAATCAAAGAAAGGTTTTTTTAGCATTGGGGTGAATGGTATATTACCTTCGAATGCCAGCGCTTAACTGCAAACTTAATAGTTAATACGTTGGAATGGAAAGTTTGAGGGATTTTCCTTTTGTTTTCAAGGGAGGCCTCTTCTAAATCTGTCAGTTTAGAGTGGGGTTGAATGTGGAATCTGAATATATTAACTGAAGTCTTTTGGAAGTGCAAAGCTCTCATAACATCTAGCCTAAAATTGTGTATTTACGAAATTCTGACTTTTTTTTTTAATTTTTTTTTTATAAGTAAATAAGTAGCTTTATTGAATAGAATGAAACTAGGCAAAGCCCAAGTACACAGGAAGTATGGAAGTATACAAAGTGAGACACCTAATTACATTCTAGTGAGCTGAAAAGAAGATAGAAACTCATGGACATTCCCACCCTTCAATACAATAGCAGAAAACTACTGTAAAAGAGAGAACACAAAAAAATTCCAGATTTCCCCCTCTGTACGCTCCTTGTTACAAAAACACCTATCATTCATTTCTGACCATAAACACCACATTAAGCACAAAGGTATCATACGCCATGCTGCTGCCAATTGTGCACTGATATGCCTCCTGTTCCAGCACGCTAGTTGTTCCAACATACTCTTAGGCATTACCCAACTCAGTCCTGCTCTATCAAGGATACCATCCCATAATTTCCTCGCCACCTCACAATGTAATAGTAAATGATCTATCGATTCTCCATTCCTTTTGCATATGTAGGACCACTCCATGACCACCATACCCCGCTTCCTTAAATTATCAACTGTCAAAATCTTTCCAAGCGCAGCTATCCAAGTAAAAAACACAACTTTAGATGGAGATTGTGCTTTCCAAATACTCTTCCACAGGAAAAAGGTGGGTTGTTGTACTGTCAAAGCCTTGTAAAAAGATTGAAACTGGTTTCTCCCCGTGTGAATCCACAACATATGATCACTCCCATTTCCTCCTACCTTTGCTGAATACAAGTGTCTAAAAAAGGCTGCCATCTCATCAAGTTCCCAATCCTGAGCATTTCTAGTAAAAGTGACATTCCAAGTAACCATCCCATTGGCACAACACAACAAATCTGAGACTGTGGCTTGCTGATTTCCAGCCATGTTAAAAGCGACTGGAAAAACAATGGAAAGAGGCCTCTCCCCACTCCAAGCATCGAACCAAAAATGGAGTCTTGCACTATCACCCACCCCAAACCTAATATTTCTTTCAAAGGTGTTCCACCCCTTTCTAATAAATTTCCATAAGCTTACTCCATATGACCCCCTACCCTCCTTGGAACACCATCCCCCCCACTCATTACCATACTTGTGTGCAATTACCTCTTTCCACAACGAGTTCCCTTCCATTTGATATCTCCACAACCACTTACCAAGAAGGGCCTTGTTGAAAATGCTCAAATTTCGCACCACTAATCCCCCATTCGCAATTGGACAGCACACCCTTTGCCAACTAACAAGGTGAAATTTGACTTCCTCCCCCATGCCACCCCACAAGAAAGCTCTAAACAACTTATCCAAACGGTTAGCCACTCCACTCGGCAATGGAAATAGGGAAAGATAGTAAGTAGGAAGGTTGGAGAGAGTACTTTTAATAAGTGGTAACCTCCCCCCTTTTGATAGATACAGCCGTTTCCACCCCGATTATCTTTTCTCAATCTTCTCTGCCACCCCATCCCAAATGCTCTTTGTTTTAAATGACGCCCTCAAGGGGAGTCCAAGATATTTCATAGGAAGTGAGGCTATTTTACAACCCAACAACTCTGCTAGAGAAGCATATTACTCACAACCCCCACCGGTACCAATTCCGACTTCCCCAGGTTTACCGTAAGTCCCGAAACAGCTTCAAAACACAACAATACTGCCCTTAGAGCTTGAATCTGGTCACTAACTGCATCACAGAAGATAAGCGTATCATCCGCAAATAAAAGGTGAGATATGGAACTGACACCATTGCTGTTGTTGCCCACCGAAAAACCAGCAATAAATCCCCCCTCTAACGGTGGCCTCCCACCATGCGGCTCAAAGCCTCCATTACTAAAATAAAGAGGAAATGTGATAATGGATCCCCTTGTTGCAGACCCCTTGAAGATTGAAAAAAACCACAAGATTTTCCATTAACTAAAACCGAAAACTGAATGGTTGAAACACAGTGTTTAATCCATTCACACCACTTGTTTCCAAAACCACACATTCGCAACATATAAAAAAGAAAATCCCAACACACATGATCATAGGCCTTTTCCATGTCTAACTTTCAAAGGACCCCCGGAGTGCCTTCTCTTAACCGGCTGTCCAAACATTCATTCGCTATCAAAACAGAGTCCAAAATTTGCCGCTCCCGAACGAAAGCATTTTGAGGTTTGGAAATGATTTTGTCCATCACCAAACTCATTCGGTTAGCTAACACCTTTGAAATAATCTTGTAGATCCCACCTACCAAGCTAATAAGCCGGAAGTCTTTCAAATTATGGGCACCAACTATCTTTGGAATAAGAGCAATAAAAGTAGCGTTTAATGACTTTTCAAACTTAAGGTTAGAATGAAAATCATGGAAAATCTGCATCACTTCCTCCTTCACTATCTCCCAACATTCTTGAAAAAAAAGCCATGGAAAAACCATCCGGACCCAGGGCTTTATCTTTGCACATGCCTCTCACCACTAGATGCACCTCCTCTTCAACAAACGGCCTCTCCAACCAACTTGCTACCTCCGAATCAAGCTGATCAAAAAATAAACCATCCAATTTTGGGCACCACTCAACTTTTTCAGCTAGGAGCTCCTCGTGGTACTGCACTATATGATCTTGAATCTCTTCGGGAGAATGTAACACATTCGAGCCTGAATGAAGGACTTCAATCACGTTGTGGTGCCTATCAGAATTAGCCACCTTGTGAAAGAACTTAGTGCTTTTATCTCCCTTCTTCAACCAAAGCGCCCTTGATTTCTGCCTCCAAGATATTTCCTCCATCAACAACACTTTCTCAATCTCGGTTACCACCACATTCTTTCTTGACAAAGATTTCTCATTCACCTATCCTTCCTCCAATACTTTCAGCTCATCCCAAAGAATATTTTTTTGCACTTCCGTATGTCGAAATACTTCTTCATTCCACTTCTTTAAGTCAACCTTTAGAGCTTTAAGTTTGCCCGCCACTATGAAATTAGGTGTTCCGTCAAAGGAATAAGCTTCCCACCAGGCCCTTACCTTCTCCACAAACCCATCAACTTCCAGCCACATATTCTTAAATTTGAATGGGCGCCTACCCCCATGAATGCCACCACAATCCAGCAAAATTGGGAAATGATCAGAACATACTCGTGACAACCTTTTCTGATGTAGATCCGGAAAGTGCGTCTTCCACGAAGGGGATACTAGAAATTTATCCAACCTTGACCATCCTCGACTGTTGGACAAAGTATAGGCCCCCCCACCAAAGGAAGATCCACGAGATTTAACTCAAAAATCAACTCTGAAAAGCTTTCCATTGCTCTTGTCGATGTAGATGTCCCCGCCCTATCACTAGGTAACCGAACAATGTTGAAATCTCCACAAAAAATCCAAGGTAAATCCCATAAAGAATTTAGACCTTCCAATTCCTCCCACAATAAGCTTCTATCACTATCCACATTAGGCCCATACACACCCGCAAGAGCCCACCTCCACCCATCCTTAGTGTTCCTAAAAGATATAGCCATGGAAAAGGACCCGATGCAATCCTCCACTATCTCCACCACTCTCCTATCCCACATCACTAATACACCTCCCGAAGCGCTGACGAAGCTAAATAACACCACCCCACAAAGGATCAACTCCATAAATTGCGGATTATACTTCTATCAACACCACTCAATTTTGTCTCTCGTAGACAGACAATGTCAACTTTCCAACTATGTAGAAGAGATCTAATACGAAGACTTTTATTCACGTCGTTAATCCTCTTACGTTCCAAGACAGTATTTTAGGCTTCATTAACAAAGATAAGAGTCCCTCCCTTTTGTTCTAACTCTCCCCGAGGTTCCTTCCTTGTTATCATAATTGATACAACATTGCAATTGTCTCAGCTCTCTCTCCTTTCTAAGAGCCGACTTCATGGCTGTAGAACTGCCAGCTTCAATGGCTATTAGGAGAGCCTTGAATTGTTCTTCATATCCATTACATGTCAAACCTACCCACCCTTGAAGCTCCCCGACTTTTTTTAACACCTAATCTGATGCTCTAGGTGCGATCTGAGGGGGTAGTGTCAGTAGAGGGGACAGACTACCCATCTCCTCCTCTTCACTGTCTTCAAAAATCAAGGATTGCTTCCACAGGCTAGTCCCCTCCTCCTCTGACCTCAATACATTCACAATTTCCCCTTCCTCAATTACCGGTGCATGGGACACCATCTGTAGTCCTCTCGAAACTTCCTCTGAGGCTATCGGGGCTTTCTATGCCTGAGGTGAAATCAAAAGCTCGGGAACAGTGGCCAAAACATCATCGCAGAAGCTGACCGTGGCAAGGTCGAGAACAACAGCCTTGTCGCTGCTCACAGACACCATTTGTAGTCCTCCTGAGACTTCCTCTGAGGCTATCGAGGCTTTCTGTGCTTGAGGTGAAGTCAAAAGTTCGGTAACAGTGGCCAAAACGTCATCGCCGAAGCTGACCGTGGCAAGCTTGTCGCAGCTCGCAGACACCATCCTAGACCTCTTCACAGTTGTTTGTGCACTTGCGGGCTCCAGCGAGGTGGTTGGAGCAAGTAGCAAGTCGATGCAAGCCGGCGAGGAAACATTAAGCCCTCCTCCAGCCTCCGATGAAGCAAACTCCTACGCCGGGACCTCCATTGGAGCTTCAACGGCCTTCGGCCATGTCGTCTAAGGTATCGCCAGTGACGGTGGCACGGGCCGACACGTCGACGGGCCACCAAGGTCTTGCAGCTTCTCCCTCCAGGCAGGCTTCACTGCCTGGGCTTGGGAGGTAGGCTAGGCCTGGAACTCCACATGGGCCTGCGTGAAAGGCCATTGGGCCACTTGAACATCCGATAGGGCTACTGGGCCGTTTGAGGCCACAGCCTTTCCCTTTCCCAGCCCGTTGCTAGGGCCTTCTTCCTGGCCCATTTCCCAGTCCTTCTTCATCCCCTCTTCAACACAATGTTTTAGTAACTTTAAATTAGTTTGCAAACAACCCACTTGCATCTCTATTTTAGACAAGGCATGCAACGGAGATGCCCAATTCGTCCTTGACACACTCCGGCCATTCCCTTCACACAACTGTTCCTTCACCAAAGAAGAAGGAATGTTTGCCCTCTCTGCATGTTTTGGGGCTCGAGACAAGGCCTCTCTCTACGAAGGGTAAGCTTGGTGGCCCTGCGGCGAAGAAGAAGGCATCAATAGGCGAGTTCCTCTGTTATTTCCTCCCAAAATAGAGGATTTTGCAGAGAGCTCCTCCAACAAGTCTCCAAAATTTCTCCATCCTATTCCTTTCCTCCCTTCCGGTATCACTAGCAACTCACGCCGCCTTGCTTGACTGAACTCCGATAAGGTGAAAAAACTCCCGTAGGAGTTACGCTGCCTCTGCACCACCCAAACCTGGTAACCATTTCTCCGTGTTTTAAGAAAAACAGGAGGACCCCCAAAGGCTGCACCTTCCTTCACCATGGCAGCCAACCATCCCAATGTTACATGGTCAATCGACAACTGCTCTCCGTTATCCTCCACCATCTTTCATTAGCCATCTTAAACTCAAAACACTTTTGATCAATGATAACATTCCTACTCAACCCCATCACGATGCAAACACTCTTATCGCGATAGAGAAAACTAGACTAATCACCACTGAACTCAACCACCATTAACAGAAACGAGATGAAACAACAATTTTTTTTTTCTCAACTGTACAGAGAGAAAAATCAAGGTCTTTTTTTAGAAGCTTCAATATTCTGACTTATAAGTTCTGAAATCTTGAGAGGCTTATTCTAGTATTCTATCATATGTCTATCTTTTTCCGCAGAGATGGAATACTGAGAATGAAAGGTGTTGATTCGCTTAGGAAAGGTATGTTTGTGATTAGGATGTTGATTTTCTACTTAATGGAAGTTTGCACACGAGTGGATGCATGAGATTCTAGAAAAATGACTACCCACTCAAAGATTAGTTGTGCTTTTTTTTTTTTTTTTCAATCGAGTTTCTATTCTTCTTTGTTCCTGAACTTTTCTGTTGTCCTTTTGAGTAATTGAAGAGCACATAGTACAGTCTTTCGAACTTCTGTTTTTCTCTCCCTTTTCAATTTTGTGGCTCCAGAGCTTATTATTTTTTATGGCGTTGTAAATATCATCTAGATCTGTCATGGAGGTCCCGTCTAGCTTTAGCGAGGATGAAACTGCAGAAACCAGCTCTTCCCTGGAATAGGAGCCAGTAGTTGATGGATGGTAGAAAGCTTTAATGTTCTCAAAGCGATGGGCATGTACAGTCCAATGCAGAATCACTTCTTTGTAGTTACAAGGGAAGCATCACTTACCATCATCATCATCAGCAACAAAATCTCAGTCCACTGGCTAGCAATTTCTTTTGCAGTTGCAGTGCTCACCTGTTTATATGTGTAGAAAGATTTCCTTTTGTTTTTTTCTTTTTTTTTTTTCATTTGAATTTTACTGCTTCATAGAGGAAAATGTTGGTAATGAACGCTTGGCTGTAGGATTCATATGCCTGGATCTGCGAAGGATCAAGGTATGGAAAACAAAAACCATGGCAGTGCTTTCTGCCCTAGACTTGCCTTGTTTTGATTGGTTAATCACTTAAATTAGTCTACCTCCATCTGTTATTTTTTTTTTTCCTCTCCTTGGCTATTTGGTGGCAGTTCCCGAAGAAGAACCGGGGATATTTTACCGATACAATTAACTCGTAGGGGTTGGCTCAAGTGGTAAAGGCCTTGGGTTTGGGAGTATGCTCCTCCCAAGTTCAAGATTCAAATTCCCTTGGATGCAAACAATCTCTAGGGCCCACATCCCTTGTGAAAAACTAACGATTTAACTAGTTCCGTGTAGGAAAACTTCTGAGGGTGCGGTGCATGGGACTTGAGTTTACTCTGCAGGAGTGGGTTAGGGGGGTCCTGCTTTGGAGAGGTTTCCGACATTAAAAAAATAAAAAATAAAAAATTTTACCGATACAATTGTTACATGAACGGTAAATATTGGAACAGAGTCATTATCACAGGTTTTCTCCAGATATGTGATAATTTTAGCATGTTAATGCTGTGTATCTTGGTAAGCTTTTTAAAACCCCTCACAAGCGATGCTTCTTCTGCTTGGAAATGCCTATTCTGTTCACTTTGCTTTACTGTCTTTGAATAGCATTTATTCGGGAAATAAAAAGAAGATAAAAAAGGAAAATATATAAATTGGATTCACTTGCATGATCTTCTTTCCTCGAGAATCATATGTTCAGCTGAAACTCTTTGACCTGCATCTGGTATCTACACAAAGGACATGTAGCCTTACTCCTAAGCCACCTCACTATACAATCGGTATGAAACTTGTGCATGCACCCAAGCATTCTTCCTTCATCCCCTTCCTGCATTTCTTCTTGACAAACCCCACAGACCATCCCATTTTCCTCCACCACCACCTCCTCCGTCCCCGCAAATGCCGGGTCCACCGTCTTGGCCAAGATCCTCCCCAGTCTTCGCATCACCTCGAACTCAACCTCCCTCAGTACCGTCTGGAATTCGCGCTTCGTTTCGCGCGCCCGCCACAAGGCTAACTCCGCCGTCATGGTGTCCAACCTTATGCGTTGCAGCTCCAACGTATCCAACTTCCCTGTGAACGTCCGGGGGTCGTACGAACCATCGTAAGTCGAGTATTTACCCCAGTTGCTCAGCCTGTCGAGCAGTTCAGCCCTCAACGTAGCTATCTGAAGCTCATCAATCATGGTGATCAATCTGGGGGCACGATTCTTCGCAATACCGGCAAGGAGAAAGATGCAGATACAAACGTGAGAGTAGAAGAGAGAAAGAAGAGTACTACGGGATTCTTGAATGAAAAACGGAGTTCGATTTGTGTCTTAGGAAAAGACATCCTATGTATGTTTGAGTTCTGGAGTCTATAAATTCGGTGTCAGAGTGCAATTTGGCCGGTGGCCCAGCGTGCAGCGAGTATGAGAGATCTGATGGTACGGGAGAAGCCACGAGGGAACTGCAGGGAAGGTGAGCAGCAGCAGCGGCGGCAGCGTCTCGGACACGGCTTTTGAACGATCAGTATTGGCGGCCTGCGTTCTACGAGTAAAAGATCAAAACGTGTTTCTTTTTTCTAGTTTTCTTTTTTTCAAGCAAGCGTTTACAGGAGAATCAACGGAGCAAGATGTCGGTGTCAGAGTCAACAGGAGCGTCAGCAGAATTTATAGTTCGAGTTATCGATTCATTTTCTTCACACACTATATTTATTTTTATTTAATTTTTTTATTTTTATTAAATTAATTAAATTTTTTACTCATTATCACTCCACATTAAATAAAAAAATTAAAAAATTATATATAATATATAATGTGAAGATAATTTATAGAATTTTTCTTATAATTTATAAAGTTTTTTTTTTTTCCTAATTTCCTGTGAGTTTCATTTATTTCTTTTTTCCCGTTTCATACACTCAACAAATTTTACAATCGAAACTTCCGATCAATTGCTAACTCTACTCCCGTTCTTGGTCACTTTACGATAATTGACAGTTGTGCATTCGGGTCGGTTTTTATTTTGGTTCGGTCTAAAATCTGGAAAATCGGGTTTATTCTGGCAAATATCCGAATTTTGTACTCACCTCTATTCGGATGCAGGTACTGGGTTAATACTTAGTACGTGTAACCAGATTTAATATTTTAAAAATAATTTACTTTATTAAATGAAAGTGCGCAATTTCAAAATGACGCGGTTTTATGTTTATAGTCCTTTAAAATGATTTTTTTTTTGATAAATTCAGATATTCAATTACAACTCGAATAACTTAATATTCGAATTTTTACAATCAAGTATCCACTTGAATTGTAACCTGGTTAATCCAGGTGTGTAATTAGATTGCATTATAAACCCGGATACGGATCCAGATATAGCCGAATATCCAAATCCGCATCCAGGTTTACTCCCATGATAATTGAGTTCATTTTTTTAACAAATAAACATGGATTTTGTGCGGTATAATTGGAACCAAATATTCCAATGATTTTTTGTAAAAGAGGATGTCACACACTCCATCCAAGAATTGATGCATCAGTTTATTTCATAATAAATTAAATAAGTTCACTCACAAATAATAAAAATAAAAAATAAATTTTTGGGGTGGCCGCAAATTCACCGTGGATAGTGGCTAACCCACACCGGGATGATTTTTCAACTACTCTAAGGATGGCAGTCGAAGGTGATGGTTTGATAGTTTGTCATTCTTTCGGGGTGGCAGCCACCACCCCAAGGCATGGCCAAAGTGGTGGCCGGTGGTAGTCGTACAATGAATTTAGGTTTTGAAATTTTAGAGGCCAGAGTTGCAATTTAGGGTGTCTTAAAAAATTAGTATGTGAGAAATAATCATGTGTGGTGCAGTAATTTTTTTAACATATCCTTAATTGGCTACTCAAAACCGGAGGGTAAAAGTTAGTTTTAGAAGGTACACTGTACCAATTTTATCTGCAATATAATCAAGGAGACAGAATTAGTACAGTGAAAAAGACTACCAAATTTCTAAGCCCCGATAATGAGATAAGATGAGATGAGATGATTTTAGATGAAAATTAAAAATTAAAAAAAATATTATTAGAATATTATTTTTTAATATTATTATTGTTTTAGAATTTGAAAAAGTTGAATTGTTTATTATATTTTGTGTGAAAATTTAAAAAAATTATAATAATGAGATGAGATAGAAATTATTTTTTAATCTAAACGGACATAAATGATTTATAAGCTGGCTATGCACAAGCAAAACGATAAGGTTGGGCTCGCCAGCCAAGGATATGAGTATTTACTGTAGCAATACATGGGCCGCAGCAACCCAAAACTCCAACTCAATGCCTCCATGGGCTGAGGTAGATCGAATCCAAAAGTCTAAAAGCAATACTGCTTCTACTACTATCAGCGAAGCTAAGCCCATGAAATCCATGGCGAAAATAATGATAATGATATTTTAATTTTTTTTTTCCATTGTAAGTGATGTATTGCCGTATCAAACTTGCAAGTAGCAGAATTCAATTAGAAAATACATAAATTTTATTGATTTGAATTTCGAATTTTACATAATTGTCTTTTATTTAAAATATTATTGTGAAAAGAGTTATAAAATTTTTTTAAAGTATTATTGCCAAAAACCTCGAAGTAATTTGAGCTGCGCTTCTCTGCCGCCTGAGCAGTACTGCTCATTGTTGTTGCTAGATGCTTTTGTAACTTTTTTTGTTCATTTTTATATTCACATTTTTAATATATTTAAATATTTTTAAAAAATAAAAAAAATATGCCAATACACTTAAAATCACTTCCTTAATTATTAAGTAAAAATAAAAAATAATTTTTTTTTCCCGAGTGGTCAAGTAGAGCGGTAAGAATTGGTGGGCAAATGAGTTTTTTTCTTGAAATTTATACATCATCGTGCATAGGCCTCTTTAGACTTTGTCATCTCAAAGAAAGATCCTTGAAAGGTTTTGTTTAGTATTCGAAAATTTCATAGACAATTAGAAGACGGCACTATTTATTTGTGTGTGACTATAATATCATCTTACTTATTGAGATATCTATATAGATGGACTTAGAAAGGTAGTTTGATTGGATTTGCATTGGTGGATCATGAGGGGTAACCTTCAATTTGAGCTGTGAAAAGGGGGTTTGGCCATGTGGTATAGAGGATGTGGGTGGTGCTGCTTGCGCTGATAAGTACATCACTCCACTAAAAAGAGATAGAAAAGTTTTAGGACCACTTTGACAAAAAGTCGACAGAATTTTCTGACTTGTGGCTAACCCACTTTTCTATAAAGTGCACCATCACGGTGTTGGTCTTAATCAACAAGGGTGGAAAAAGCTAAGTGCCCTTGTTAAGAGCATCATGCACCTATTGTGAACTCCACCCATTTTGCCTCTACTTTTTTTTTTTTGACCTTTCTCACCATACGTTTTCCTTAGTACAAGTCACAATTATGTTTGTTTTTCTTTTAAGGCATTTGGGGTTATGGGGAAGGGATTCGACTTCCAAATATTTCATCTCGTCTCCTACTACTTATGGTTGATATTGTAAACTTTTGATAATTTGAGCGCACCATGTCTCATTCCATTCTAATTAAAAAATTTCATTATATTTCTTAAGGTATATATTTTTTATTTAAAAAAATTCTTCTCACTATTCTCTATTCTATTTATTTATTTTTTCTTTTTTCCTTACGTTACTGCACGAATTTATACTCCATGTTTTCCTTATAAGTTGACAAATGATTAATATGTGCCTAGGGCATGTGTGGACTTAGCATGCATAGAAAATCGGAGTTTACTTAGAAAATAATTTTATTGTCGAATTGCAACAAAGTGATTGAATTGGCGTGTGAGGTTTATGCGTTGCTTTGTCCACATGTGAACTCTACGTGCCACCTTACTTCAAAGCTTCCATAGCTACACATGCTTGATTATTAGAATTAGCATCTTGGGATCTTTTAAATTTGGCCCATCCCATCCAGTCCTACAGCGCGTGATCTCCGTCACCGTAGTTGCATTTGCGATTTCTCGACCGATTGGAGCATTAATATTGATCAATACATATGCATATATAAATTACATTTTTTGCATATTTATTTTACCATTCAAGCAAAACTTTTATATCAACTTATGCATATTTGATACAAAATAATAATAAAATATTATTTTATTAATATTATTAATTTTTTTCTAAAATTAATTTTTTTTATATATATTTTACAATTAGCATCCACTATATACATTTGACATTCATAATATAAATGCAATAATAACAAATATATTTTTTTTATATAATAAAATGAAAAAATAATTGTAATAATAAAATAAATGTGCAAGTGAAGTTTTGTTGTATTGTTGACGGAAGGAGAAGAGGAAATGATTGAAAGAGAGTGAGAGGAGAGAGAAATAATTACATTTGAAGTGTGAATAATAATTCTCGAAATTTAAATAAATACTGTTCCTAACTAGCTAAATATTTGGATATGCATAAGTCAATAAAAAAGAATTTAAGCTCATATTATACAAATATAATTTTACATATGTATATATATAGATCAATATAAATGCAAAGGAGGCAAAAAAAAAAAAAAAAAACCT
>QEOT01005216.1:1902-32656 GCA_003123785.1 Pterocarya stenoptera | reverse complement strand
AGCCTTCGAGAAGCTATCACAAGATAGCCAAACACATGTCTCTACATGGTTGCATGACAGTCAAATGCAAAGAGGCATGTCAATGGATGGGCCATGGATTGGTTCCTCTGTTTCTCTCCAAAGTAAAGATGAGACCCGAGACCATTCTTCATCGAGCAAGCTTTTGGAGGAAAAATAGGATGTTAATTTAGAGTGATTCTTTTATAAGGAAAAAAACAAAGCTTCATGAATTTCTTTTCTTGTTTTCTTTTGATTCCATTGGAGCTATGTCACGAATTATTTATACTTCCAGAACAACAGTTACAGAATGTGCTTTTTTCGGTATTTACCAGATTCCTATACAGAGAAAAGTTGCATGACTGACATTTTTTTATGGGATTCAGCCGGGGTTCCAACATTCTGGTTACTGTGGAATGGTGTCAGTTTTGCTTTAGTGTTGGATGTAGAACTTGGCATACAAATAACAGTTTTACTGTAGTGTTGAATGATGAACTAGGCATGCAAATACAGAAGTGTTGGATATCTCTTGATTGTACTATAAAATCGTGACATTTGATATAGTTCATACCTCTTTAATTTTATTTTTGTCCTCTCTTTCTATCTCTCTGTTTGTTCAGCCGAGCAGCAGCCAGGGCAATCATGAACAATTGATTTGCAATATCCATGACCATGAGCGCATAGGCCTGAAATTACAAGTAAAAGAACAGGAGCAACATAGAAGTGTGTGACATGCTGCAACAAAACTTTATTAAGGAAGATACTGAAGATCTGTCACAATCCCAACCGAAGCAACAAATCAGCAGCAAATTAGTCTAGCAGTAAATCAAGGATTGTAAATGCTGTCAGTTCTGAGTTTCTATGTAAATGCCTTTATGCTCTATATTTCCATATATAGCTTTACGTTGTATATTTCCATAGATAGCTCATTAGAACGTGTATTTAAACAGAATGTGAATAGCAATATATTTGTGTTCCAAAAATCAAAACCAGAGCAGTGTTTTATCTTCTATATGGTATCAGTAGAGCCAGTCCTCTAACGAGTTTTTCTATTTTTTCTTCTCTTGATCATGGCTGCTATTCCTATATCTTCCGAACCACAAATCATCACTATCAACCCAGCCACCACCATTAATGAAAAGCTTACCCCTGCCACGTTCCCTCAATGGAGAGCTCAATTTGAAGCGCTGCTCATAGGTTACGACCTCATTGATTTTGTCACTGGAAAACGTCAATGTCCAGCCATTGATGCAACTAATTTTGCCGCCATCCTGATTTCTGATCTCCTCCGACCCGTAAAGCTTTCCTCAGATGACCACCAAAGTCATTCGTTGGATCATGCACCAGCCAACCAGAAGCCCCAATCTTTTAGAATCCCAAGGAAATAATGTCGTGCCATGTCATCATTTCCGTGCGATAAAGTTGCCTTTTCTACATACAGTTTCGTCTATTGTGCCCCTGGTCCCTCTCTCTCTCGGTTCGAGTGCCACTTCCCGACGAACCCTCTAGCCTTCCTCAATCTTCGCAAGTCATTGGCATGGAAGAACCCAAAATTCCGGAAAATGTTCTTGATTCCAACGTCGATCGTGGGTTCCTGCATAGTCGGGATGAGCTCCAGAGATTTGAGTGCAAAGATAGCGTGAAGTCCGAAAAGTTGCTTGATGTGCTGAAGTGTCGTCTGATCAAATGGACTATAGATGGAGTAGACATGGTGTTTAAGGATCAGAAATCGCTGAAATCTAACCCCTTTGCAAGTGGCCTTGGAAAACAGTCATTTTTAAGTGACAATCCGCTTGGTTCATCGACTGATCAAAATGGTAGTGGTTGGAACACTACTTCAGAGTTGCCAGGATTGTGCAGAAAGTACTTATCAAGCAAATAGAGATAAAGCAAGTTCTACCATGCAAGAAATTGAAAGGGCATGCTCGAATTGTGACTATCGTCAGGTCGATTTGAGGAGAGATCGATTCAATGCCACGAGCGCATGGGATAACGAACATGCCCAAGCTCCATCAGGAAGCTATTATTCTCATTTTCCTTTCAACTTTCTACCTTTTCTTCCATTACTGTTGATAAAATTTATTGGATTCCAACTCAACCTACTGGTTAGGATTTTCACATTTCCGATATGGTTAGCATATTTTCCGTTCATGTACATGCTTTTTCCATTTCAAACTCTAAGGCACATTAGAGGATATATGACGAGAAAGCTGTTTGGAAGGTGGGATGTCACGTATATGAATGTCACTTCTAGCGTAACTGAGTGTGTGAATGCATAAAAATCAGTGGTAGTGAGGGTTGGTCGGGCCATCTTCTTGGTCATCTACGTTTTGTGCATGCTTTTAGCGTTGCTAGCTTCAGGTTTCGTACTAGGGGGTTTCATGATGAGACACCTGATTGAGAAGCCCATTCAGACAGTCAAGGCACTGAATTTCGACTACACCAAAACAAGTCCTGTTGCTTTGGTGCCAATCCTCTCTTCTTCTGTTATTGGCAGTCGTTTCATTCCTTACAACCATAAATTGCAGCTCACTGTTTCATTAACAGTGCCTGAATCTGAGTATAATCGAAAGCTCGGTGTCTGCCAGGTATGATCTCTGATCCCTCCAGATTTTCTGCTAGTGAAAATATGATGGTAATTTGTACTGTGCTGATTGTATTGGCTTATCATTACTCTTTAGTTTTTCCGGATAATTGATTCTAATGCCCAAATGCAATGAAACAAGTTTGTGATTTCATCCACCATTATTTTTGCATGAAGGTGAGGGTTGAAATCCTGTCAGGAAATGGTAATATCACAGCCACTTCCAGTTATCCGTGCATGCTGCGATTCAAAAGCCAGCCGATCCGCTTTGTTGAAACCTTCCTTAAGAGTGCTCCACTTATTGCTGGTTTCCAATCAGAATCCCAAGTTCTGAACATAAAAATGAACAAATTCACTGAAGGGCTTGAGCCAACTGCCTGCTTGAAGATGACACTAGAACCTCGAGCAGAATACCAACATGATGCCGGTGTACCTCAAGTATATGCTGCATCGGTAGCGCTTGAATCTGAGCTCCCTAAGTT
Organism: Pterocarya stenoptera; assembly: GCA_003123785.1. Lineage (NCBI taxonomy): Eukaryota > Viridiplantae > Streptophyta > Magnoliopsida > Fagales > Juglandaceae > Pterocarya > Pterocarya stenoptera. Next base: position 29,593 of record QEOT01005216.1, on the reverse strand, counting down.
GAAGAAGATTATTTGGTACTGGACGAGAACACTATTTGTCTGGGCTAGTATAATGTCATTCCTCACAGAGTTGGTGTTCATCCTAGCCTTCTGCAGACCTATGATTGTCCAGGGATCAGGAAAGCCAAGGATTGGTTTCACTGCAAGGGATTCTCATTCAAACACCATCTTCCGGAACAAAAGAACCTGAAGAGAAGGCTTACTTACATAAAAAGGATTTGAAGGAATAATATTGAGTTGAACTCAACATTCAGAATTATTAAATATTTTGCTGTTTGTGGCTCTAGCCCCCTTTCTTTTTTGTCCACCAGTTTTTTAAGTCTCAAAATAAGTCAATTTCACGACGTTTAAATATCGAGTTATTTTCAGCATCAAGCGTATTCAATGTTTTTTATAGTTTGGTGCGTAGATTTTTTATTCTTCAAAAAATAGTAATCGACACAAGTTTTAAGCACAAGTGAACATTGCAAAGTTTAAACCAGACAGGCAGTATATTTGTCCATCATTTATATTATCATTTTTCCAATGTTCAGTGGTACTCTTGAAACTAATCGAGTGGTACTCTGCTCTACCAATTTTATCACTTGCGATTTAGAAAAGAAATGCGAAATAAAAAATATCCAGTTCACAACTTTTCTCAGCGACATTCCACAAAAAATATCATCCCCAAAAATTCTACAAACATCTTGGCCTTTCTTTTTGGTATCCCATTTCCATGGTAGTATATGTATAGAATATCTATATCTAGAAGATACCAAAACGGTAAAAATTTTCAAAAAATGCAACCCATAACCCAAGTGGACTAGGAAAAAAAAGGAGATAAATGTATTAAAATATTCCAAATACAAAGAAGATGGTATCAGTGTAACTGGCATTAACATTCAAATATTCACACGTGGTATTATTGTATGGTTTCTGAGCTTGAGACTGTACACTTTGATTGGGGCTTATGTGGGATCACGTTTAAAATTCAATACCACAATTTATCTGGACGGAGAAGGAAGGTCGACCAACACTGGAAAGAGGGGTATCCGCTCTCACAACTATCCCAGAACTCCCAACATTTCCATTCCACTTTGACCTGCCAAGCTGTGCATAGAACATACACCACAAGAAGAGGAAAAATGAAATTCAATTATACTAGAAGGAACAGTGGCAGAGCAATGTCATAGCAAAGTAAACGTCCAAGATCAATAATTAGAAAGGAAAAAAAAAAGAGTCCAGAGAAATGATTAGCAACTGACTTATCAAAAATAAATAAATGATTAACAACTCTTATACAACTGTTGAATAAAATAATATTTTTTACAAAATTTATTTTGACCTTTATTGTAATTTGTTGTGTATAAATTTAAAACAATATTTTATTGAGAACTTGTGGTCCTGTGGATGAGGCATGGATGAGTTGTTATTGTATCCCTACTCATAAATAACTTAATGGCAGAGGTGAAAGAAGAGCAACCTAGACCAAAAACTCCAACATCAATATAATTAAAACAAGTCAGAAGTATTGGAAGCGAGATCCTTAGCGGATGGTTTGGATTCAGAGATAAGTTGAGATGGTCTGTGAATAGTAGAATAAAATATTGTTAGAATATTATTATTAAAGAAAAAAAAAAGACCAAAGTGTTATTCTAACCATATATTTTTTTGTACGTATATGGGTCTTGTGAGTTGTGAATTTAGATCTGATCTAATATCTTTGAATTAGGAATACTTCTCTTTTTCCTGCGATCTTGATTTGGTTTCTGGATATGATTGCATTGTTTTTCGTTGACTTTGGGTTTTGTTTAATTAGCATTTGGTAATTCTTTGCTTATTGCTTTTGAAGGCAAAATTATTATAAGAGGGGTGAAAGGGATGCTCTGATTTTGGATATTAGAAGTGGGAAAGTGTTTTGTTTCTTAACGGGCGCAAGTGACTTATTGATTGTGTATTTCTTTGATTTTGAAGTGGCTATGACCAGTAGAACGGGTTTTATACATCTGGTTGGTTTCTGAGGAACTTGAGGAAAGGAAACAAATTAGTGCTGCGTGTTAATTGTTTCATTATCTCTTTCATTGTTTTGGTGGCAACTACGAGGAGCATTGTTGTTTTCGGATGGCAAATCCTCAGCTTCTTTTGTTACCTTTGGTCATAGGCATGGTGTCTAGTATGAGGAATATGTTTCCACGTGTGATGGGTCAATGTCGGTCAGATCTAGTTGATTTCTCGACCATATTACTTTCTTTCTCCAGCAGATGTATTCTAATTTTTTTCATCCAAATGTAATTTTTTAGGTTTACTTCAAGCACTCCAAATTCCAATGGATCCGTTTTTATGACCCATTGAATCTGTGACTTTGTTGAACGAATTCCTTTAGCTAATTTAGGTCCTAGATATTGGGTTGTTCGGAGACACGTTTATCCATTAACAAGATACATGAAGTTGATGACAATCAACATTCAAAGATACCATACCTCTAGACGAAAAAAATATATATTTAATATTGTATTTTAATTTCTCATTTTGTAGTCACATTCTGAATCCGTTTGAATTGCGACTCTCTTCTCATTTTGGCGAACAAGTTAATATTATTTTTATTTTTTTAAATAATTGACTGTAATTTTTCAATACAATAATTTTATTTGACATAAAACTTTACTGATGTTATTTTTTTTAATAGGAACATAAGAAATGAAATTTGACGAGTTACAATTCAATAATTGACTGATGAAATTGATTGATGAAATGAAATTGATTGTAATTTTTCAATATAATAATTTTATTTGACATAAAACTTTACTGATGTTATTTTTTTTAATAAGAACATAAGAAATGAAATTGGACGAGTTAACTGAAGATGTAATGGAGTTGGAGAATAATAAGAGCAAGAGGACGCTACACTTCCTACTTCAAGTTATAAATTTGTTTAGATTTGTGAGTTTATCATATTTAGGATTGTAACATTAATATTATTACAATGTGTGTTTATCATATTTGGTACTGTTGGGATTTTAATTTCGGAATGTGTATTGTTTGAATTATAATTTTAAACTTGTAGTTAGTTTTATATTTTTTATAGATATTATGATTTAACATTTATATAAAATTATGTTCAACTTAATCCTGTCAAATGGGTTAAGTTCGAGTCTGCTCAACCCATTTACATAAACGAATTGAAACAGGTTAGGTTGTGTCCTGTTAACCTATTTCGTAGTATTTACTAACAAGTTAAAACGGGTTGTGTTGTGTTAACCCGTTATGTTAATAAGTCGTGTTAGGTTTGATATTTTGAAACGATAAGCTTAACAAGTCGTGCTCAGATTGACCCATATAATATAATATACATATATTGACACGACATAAATACGATCTGTTAACACGATTTGACACCCCTAATTACATCTTCTTTCTTTCTTCCTCACCAGCATCCGTTCCTCCGGCACTTTGTGACTCGGCATATTTATTATGGCCTGGTTTAGCGTCTTCGACTGGCCTACTAATGTCTACACTCAGAATGGTAATTGAATATTAAGATGATATGAGATTAACAAGATAATTTGTGAAACCAAACATGCATAAGTGAAAAGAATAATTTTTATTATTGAATGTTGGCCAATAATTAGTGGTTGGCCTGTCAAGGGCAACTTGCGCTAATTTGGTTCAATTTCATCAACTTTTGTAAAGTTGAGGCCCTTGTTAATTATTTCATCTAACAATAATAGAGGTACTGACAGGTCTTATCATCAATCAATGCATGCAGACTGCAGAGGTAGTTTCTGCCCATTTTCATTTTACAAAAGCAAGCTAAAAGATTGAACTGGTTGGTTGTATTTAAATGAAAATAATGTTGAGTATCTAGTTTTTCTTTTACGAAATATTTTTAATGATTTTGTGATTTTTTTAATCTTTAAAAGTTTAAAAAAAATGTATTAAAAAAAAATTATAATAGTCCGTGAGAATTCTCGATGCTCGATAGTTGTAGCAACTAGTTCTTTTGTTTTTTAATTAATCCTGCCCATTTTTGTAACATGCTTCCATCCGTATTTGAGATAATCAGTATCAGGTCTCCCATTTTCCTAACAAATTCTTTCAAATTGAAGGGGGCAAGATGTTGATTTGTGCAAAGGATATGAATCATAATAAACCAATCTTCCTTGAAAGAAATCACAACTTCCCGATTGTAAATGATGATCGTCATGGCCTATTTATATATCTTGGGATAAATCGGGTATTAAAAACTAATTTGAAATATAACAGTGGAAGTAAACAAAATAAATAATGATAATCACACAAAGAACATCAAGATTTAAGTAGTTCGGCTCAATGTGAACCTATGTCCACTGGCGGGGTTGGTCTCAACGAATTCACTATCAACAAAAGTGGAGTACAAGAGATCTACCACAAAATCCTTAATCCCAAAGTTTCAATACACCCAATGAACACTCAGGATTCTTTACAAAATAATTCTCTCTCTCTCTCTCTATATATATATATAGTATACTGCTACTGGTGAGTGTAAAATACATGAAGAAAAGCATGTATATATAGCCCATGGTGAGAGACGCCCTAAATTTGAACATTCGAGCTGATTGTCGAGCAAGTGTCGAGTGAACTCATAGGTTGACCTCCCGCTTAAGCTAACTGTCGAGCGAACTCTCTGTCTGAAGTTTCGCCCAAGCGAACTATAGAACTAAGTGTCGAGCCATAATCGAGTCAGCGTTGAGCAATAGTCATGTCAAGCCTCTGGAATAACATTTTCAACAGGAAATCTAGCCAAACTCAACAAATCTCCACCTTGGCTTGAATTCCGTCAAGCCTGAGTAAAATTCACCAACTAGAGAACCAACCCCCTCCAACATATCTCCATAGGGAATCACAGACCCCGAACACAGCGTATATCCTTGAAGAACTCAATTTCCACCCAAAAGTCTTCAGTTCTATAAACAATTTAACGAAAACATATGTTTGGTCCTAATTAAGAATCTTAATCTCTTCACACAAAGACAGCTCTCCACTATATAGGCTGCTTACTTGAACAACGGCTTCTGAATTCACACGAAGATTGGTAATAGATAGGGGTGGGCTGCGGGGGCCCGCCCCCCGCTACCCCGTCCCTGTCCGCCCTGCCCCAGCATAGGAGGACAGGCGGGTTATCCCGCACCCGCCCCGCATGAAGGACCCCTAACAGGGGCAAGAGGAGGGCTGACCCCAACGGGGCCCCGCCCCGCACCATCACATATTTATAATAAAAAATATTATTTTTTATATTTATATAAATAATTTATATAAATATATTGTATATAGATACATACAATTTGTTAAAAATTTGAATTCAAGTTAATGGATTGCCTTGCCCTCCTATATAAAGGTTGGCCTATGACACCAAGGCAATCCAAAATAGAACTCTAATAAGTTTATATTTTTTTAAAATAAAATTTATAATTATATTATATTATAATTTGGGTCTAAAAATAATTAGACCAAAAAAAAATTATAAACCCAATGATTCACTGGGTTGAGCGAGGACGGGCAGGGTACGGTTTCCACCCCACCCGCCATACTTGGGCGGGGGGCATCGCCCTCTGGAGGCGGGGTTGAAAACCCACCCCCCCTGGCGCATAGTGCGGGGTGGGGGGCAGGGAGGGGGTGCCCCCGCCCCGCACCATGCGGGTAGCACCCCTAGTAACAGATATTCTCTACCAAAGTAAGAACACCACAAAGTCAAACTGCCTCCTTTATCCACCAGAAGAAACTGTAGACTTGCTCTCACTGTGCGCCAATGCCAAAATCAAAATCATGCTCCTTTCCAATAGCATGATCTAGAGTAGCACCTACACTCTATTGTAAAACTCTCCCAGCAAATCCACCTTCTTGTTGTAATCATGTTCTCCTTTCATGTGGAAACAACAACTGCAGAAGTTGTGAAAGGAGAAAGATTTACCCAATAGCAAGCTGTGTTGACCGTTTCACCCAAATCTGCAGACAAGCCTGGCAAACCCAAAAGCATACTACGTGCTCTTCTCAAGAGTCCGTTTCATCCATTCAGTTACCCCAATTCTATGGAGTGGACCCAATTGTACGGTCTGAAAAAAAATGCCCTACTTTCTTGTCTGTAGATCACTAGCCTTCTAAAGTGCTTAAACACATCACAAAACAAAGAGTTTGAAAATAAATAAATCCAAACTTTTTCTCAAATAGTCATTAACAAATATGTGTACAAACAGGGCACAACATCACACAAAATGTACCCAAAAAATAAAAAAGAAATAAACTGCAGTAAACCTGATTTTGCACCGCTTTACAAGAATACAATGCAAACAAAAAATCAAGCTTTTATATCTTCTGATAACACAAAGCAAAAAATTGCCTCCTCACAAATGACCACACTTGTTAACCCATATAGCCCAATCACATGTGCCATAAACTAGTAATACATGAATCTGGAACCTCTGAAGATGCAGCTCCACCAATCCATGTACTGCCCTGAAGAAAATAAAGACCATCTATCTTCTTCCCTGTCATTACCACTGAAGAGTCCTTGTAGACTCAAATGATTCCACCTGCAGCTAAATACTGATAACCAAAGGAATTAAGAATGCCAAAAGATATAAGATATTTCTTCAAAGGTGGAATATGTCGAACGTTAGACAAAATTCTAACGGTTCCATCATACATCTTAATCTTAATTGAACCAATCATAACAATATCACAAGCTATATCATTCTCAACCAAAACAGAATCACCGTTTACTAATTCATAGGTAGTGAACCATCTGTCCTGGAACACATATGGAATGGACAAGCTGAATCCATGACCCACTTGTCACCAAAACGACCGCTAGAGATGCTGACTGCTAGAACAGTATCAGAGTTGTTAGACTGTTCTTCAACGCTAACAACATTGGAGGAATATTTACCTTCCTCCTTGCTTTTCAATCTGGGACACTCATTATTGTAATGACCAAACATATGATAGTAGTGACATTTAACATTTTGCTTGTTAAATTTAGAGTTACCACTAGAATTACACTTACTCTTTTCCAAACTTCTTTCTCCAGATCTACCACCAGAAGAACATTTCACAAACAAGCCATCGGCTTGATTATCCGTGCATTGTACACCCAATTTTATTCTCAACTCCTTAGAATTCAAAACACATTTTACATCTACCAATGAGATAGTTTCTCTACCATACAACATCGAATTCACAAATTATCAAATGAAATCGGCAACAAACACAACACAATTAAGGCTGGATCTTCATCATCAAGCTTAATATCAATATTCCTCATATCCATAATGATTTTATTAAATTCATCTAGATGATCAAAAATAGGAGTACCTTCCCTCATCTTGAGAGTGTATAATCATTGCTTCAAATACAAATGGTTGGTGAGCGACTTCTTCATATACAAGCTCTCAAGTTTCTTCCAAAGACTAGCAGCAGTCTCCTCATCTGCAACCTCCCTCAAAACTCCATCTGATAGTGACAACATGATAGCACTATGTGTTTTCTTATCTTCTTCTCTTGACTTTCCAGGAGAATCATCAGTCACCTTTCCATCCAATACCTTTGACAAACCTTGTTGTCACAGTAAAACCTTCATCTTGATGCACCACAAACTAAAACTATTATGACTGTCGAATTTCTCTACTTCAAACTTTGCCATAGCCATCCCTCAAGATTTCGCACAGAGCCTAGCGCTCTGATACTAGTTTGTTGGGATAAACTGGTTATCAAAATCAAATTTGAAGTGTAACAGTAGAAGCAAACAAAAGAAATAACGACAATAACACAAAGAACACCAAGATTTAAGTGGTTCGGCTCAATGTGAGTCTACGTCCACTGGCGGGGTCGATCTCAATGAATTCACTATCAACAAAGGTGGAGTACAAGACATCTATATAAACATCATTAATCCTATAGTCTCAATATACTCAATGAACACGCAAGATTCTTCACAAAAGGATTCTCTCTCTCTCTCTCACTCTCTCTCTTTAGTATACAGTTGTTGATGAGTGTCAAATACATGAAGAAAAGCATGTATCAGTATATATAGTCCACAGTGCGAGAAGCCCTAAAACTAAACATTTGCTTTAACGAAATGTTGAATGAACGTTTATGGCAGACACTAGATCGAGCTGATTGTTGAGCAAGTGTCGAACGAACTCTCTGCTTGAATATTCGCTCAAGCGAAGTGTCGAGCCAAGATCGCTTGAGCCAAGGCCGAGCAACAGTCAAACCAAACCTTTAGAATGACATTTTCAAGAGAAAATAAAGCCAAACTCAACAATATACATACTCAATTGCTTTGTCTGTGACTTGCATTGGCAAATGTCTGAAACAAGTAACATTACAAAAGCAAAAGAACATAAGCTATTAATGCAAGGGTAGTAATAGGGTTACTACCCATTTACTACTTATAGTGTATTTGAAAGTTTTTATTTTTTATCATTTTCTTTTAAGTATTTTTTTAACATCCTTAATCACTAAGAAAAAATTAAAAATACATATAATTTTACTAATAGTCACTTCGTTAACCATTAAGTAAAATTAAAAATTAAAAAAATCAAATTCAAAAAGAATAATAATTGATAGTAGGAAGATAGTAACCCTATTATTATTCCTAATGCAATATTGTTCCATGGCGTACACGGTGCATGTGCATGTGCTTGTGTTGAGAGGGATCTAAAGAGAGAGAGAATAGTTAATTAGGATTTGAAAGGTGTGGAAAGAATATTGATGCAGAATATATATATATATATATCACACACATGATGATCGATCATGTGTATTTTGGTAACCTACTCGAAGACAAAAGAAACACATTTTCTCTTCAATAATCTCTTTTCCGTTTCTAATGACATTGTTGTTGGGACATTATGCATGAATGGAGTGTGATTGGTGCCACATCACCAATATCATAGATATAGCTTTGACTTGCCTAATTTTGATTTTAACTTCTGAAATTGATCAAACAGTACATCAATTTGTAAAACTTATAATAATATATTTAGGGGTAATGATCATCAATTCGAACTACTGGGATTTATTTTTCCCAATATTTCTACGTACATATATATTTGGTGCGCATTAGTTGTAAATAGTAATGATCAGTATACTTGCAGGTCCATGTTAGGATTTGATTGCATGTAAAGACTGGCTGCATACACTCCATTTCAAGAGTAGAGTTTTTCTTAATTATATATTTTTTTATAGTTTCAAGAGTGATTTAGAAATTAAATGATGTATAGTTTAAGGAGAATTTATGTATTTTTCAAATTCATAAATATTGTTTTATCTTATAATCTGGAAAAATCAATAGGGGATGCGTCAAAAATTGGCAGTTACGATTATAAATCTTTTGATTTTATGGACCAAAATGATATACAAAATCTAATCAGAATGCGATATCAATGGGAAAATTAAACATGAAAATCAGGAAATGTAAATTGTAAAACATAAAGATTATGTCCCAATTCAAATATAATCCCAAATCAGTATCACATATAAAAGTTTATGGTTTTTCAGATGCCTATGCTAGCAACTCACATTTAGTATGCCACAGAAAAACTTCTAGCTAGTTGGCTGCAATCGTTCCTTTTTTTCTACAACGTATAAGAATTCAAGAAAACTTATAAAATAATGTGACTTTTCATTTAAATACAGTACTAGATAATCTTTCATACTTTGTGGGATTTTTTTTATATAAGTACTTAATTTACCTTATATATGCAACAGGTACTTAAAATATATCGCAACAATTAGTGCGATTAAAGTCTGACACTCTAAGAATGAAGAGGAGTATTGCTCATTTATCTAAACTCTTTTCTCCAAATAACTAGAATCCATATTGATTGGATATAGATCAACGGCGGATGTGGATGAAGTACCGGTGAATTGGTCATCCGTTAATACACTTTGGGTCTGGCTATTTCCCCTACTCGATTCTTTCTTATCTTGAAAATGATCCCAAAGTGCCTTCACTTTCATTTCATCATCTACGGTACTTAAATTTGGACCCAACTCAGGAATAACAGCACCGCCCTCAAGCATGCTCACCACTGAGGACATGGTAGGCCTAACTGATGAAGAAACATTAGCGCATAGGAGAGCCACATTAATCATGCGCATAACCTCTTCCTTCTTGTAGTTTGAGCCTAATCTTGGATCAGCCAAATCCAACAAATTTCCCTTCTCTTTCAAAACAAGTGCCTGCATAAACAGATCAAACATTAATAAGTTGCCAATTATAGAGGAAAAATGGCTCCTTTTGACTTGAGAAATCAGTAACAAGTCAAAATAAGCCATTTTGTAGACTCTTAGAAAAAAAGTGGAAACAGATAATAGAAGTCAGAGTTGATTCTTCATTCTTGCTCTGCAGGTGTGGCAATTGGATATTTTATATTTGTCGTGAAATATTTTCCTAGCTAGTCCACATTTTTAATATTAGCAAACACAAGAAAATAAAATTAAACAAGAGAGTCAAGAAATGCAAGACTAAAAAAAGTGCTTCAAATCACCCAATCAAGAAGATGTAGAGATTCCCCCTTAGGCCGGTGACTCGTGTTGGTCTTCCCACTGACAATTTCCAAGGCAACAATTCCAAAACTGTAAACATCTGCTTTGTCAGTTAAATAACCATGCAACGCATACTCAGGTGCCATATAACCACTGCAAAATCACATCAACATGTGGCATTCTCAGCATCAGGAATTTGTAACATTGCTATATAATCAAAGGCAAATATCATCTCTAATTGTTTTTTTTTTCTTTTAAAACAAAGGTCTTAGGTTCATTATAAAATACAACTCACTAAGTTCCAGCAATTCGGGTGCTGATGTGGGTATTATCCTCTTCATCAAGCTTGGCCATACCAAAGTCGGATATCTTAGGGTTGAGATTTTTATCAAGCAAGACATTAGTAGACTTGATGTCTCTATGGACAATCTTCAACCTTGATTCTTCATGGAGATATGCCAAACCTCTTGCTATACCAACACAAATCCTATGTCTTGTTGGCCAATCCAATTGCAACTGATATTCTTCTGGCCCTTCAATCAATCAAGTCAAAAGAAAGCATTTAATTAGGATTATTACCATTATGCATACATGATACATGCATGTACGTTATCATTGATTGCATGTAAATACGCATACAAGTAAACAAAGCAATTACGTGCATGAAGATAAAATTTTACCAAACAAAGCACGAGCAAGGCTATTATTTTCCATGTACTCGTATACCAGCAACAATTGATTTCTTTCGACACAACATCCATAGAGCTTTACAAGATGAGGGTGCTGCAAAGCAGAAATCATGCCGATCTCATTCAAAAACTCACGATTTCCTTGCTTTGATTTGGAAGAAAGCTGTTTGACTGCCATCATGGTGCCATCAGACAGAATGCCCTATGCGCATACAGAAAACATAAACTTATTTTCATGCTTAAACAATGACACTTCAAAAAGAAAGAGGTATAGTTAAGAAGATCAGTTCAACTCGCATCAATCAAAAGAAATTATTTTCTCCTCCATACCTTATAAACAGAACCAAAACCACCTTGCCCAATTTTATTCGCCTCATCAAAGTTGTTTGTGGCTGTTTTGATTTGCCTTAAGGTGAATGTTCCAGTTTTCAGGTCTAGGCCTCTTAAATCTGAGGAAGGTGCCAAGTTAGATAGGCAAGTATCTCTAGGACACTTGAAGAATTCTTAACAATATTCCTTATTATTTTAATGAAACTTCTATATATTGATTGTAGAGAAGGAAAACTGCTTGATAATAACAATATTAGTTGCCTTGAAACTACCATGTTCAGTAGCAGTTGATCTTTGTCCTAGACAACCTTTCCACCAGAGTATAGCCACAATAAATAATATTATAACAAAAGCTCCGGCAACGACAATTCCAGCCACTGCCCCTTTAGGTATACTTGAAGGGATTTCATCTGTAGAAAATAAAAATAAAATAAAATATAGAAAAGAGAAGGGAGATGGGAGATGGGGGGAGAGAGAGAATGAGAGGGACCTTGGGGCTACATCTTTGCTATATGAAGTGTTGAATATATAATATGTGTTCCTATTTATAGGTGAATGGAGCTAGAGAAATGATGGAAATACAATAAATCAATGATACTAATTGATTTATACAATAAATTAAATATAGTAGAAAATAAGTCATATTACTATACATACTAGAATATTATGAATATATTCTAAATATGGTAATATTCTAAGTACATAATATTATTCTAACAGTCTGCATTGAAAATATATAAATTTAGGAGGGTTATAGTTTAAGATCAATATTGTCAAGGCAATTGATAGGAGAAATCATCAACTAGCCAACCAATTAGAAATGTATGACGTCCGACAGTTTCAAAAGTAGTTAAAAATCAACACAATTATTTTCTTTAATTCACTACTTAATTGGAATTTTAATAGTGATCTGCATGATTTTTTTTCAAACAAAGGAAAATATTGAAATGAACACCATAAAAAAACGAATTGATGGAATTTTATAATGAGTTTGGCATGTTCTATGAAGTATGTGCGTCATCATGCTGCCTTAAATTATCCACAGAAAGAAAAGTAAAATCAAAAGCTTAGATATGTGAGCAAACCAGGCCATTAGAAGTGAATGCAAGAGCTCATCAATATTCAACAGAAAACCTACGAGATTCCACAGAAATGGCTGAAATAAGAGGACCGTAGTCTCCTTTCGATGGGATATCAGTTGTCCCCTTCCCAGCCCAGTAGAAACGGATCTCCAGGGTACTACTATTAGTCACGACAGCATCAAAACTTTGTATATTTGGCTTACGAACCCCACCTGCCGCTTTTACAATATCGAAATCCTTCAGCACTCGCTTTCCCTACAATATATATTATAATATTAATGTTCGAATCCATTAATTGCATGTTCATGCAGCATTAACAATTGTTTAGTGCTAGCAACAATGTTTACGAAGGAAATTAACCTGAATATAAACATCAAATACACGCCTTCCCAAGCTGCTGTACGTTTCATTATCAGTGAACACTATCTCCGCAAAATGGAGCCTTACACTGTAATTCCCACTTGCCAAACAAAAGGCATAATAAGTAAGAGAGAGAGGAGAAAAGCGCGCTTTCATGTACAGTTCGGGATTGGTTGTGTCCGTAGAGAGTTCGGATGAATTTGACAAAATGAAATCTGTTTTAGGGCGCTTATCGTCTATGAATTGACCAGTGCTGCTAAACGACCAGTAGTAGTACTCTTTTAAACGGAAGAAATTTGAAGGTCCCCCTGAATTTGTATCAGCATCAAATTTAATACTTTTATTAACAGTTACTTCTTCTCCGCCGCAATTTATATGAAGCTTGTACAGGCCATCTGAGACAAAAAGCAACATTTTAGCCACACGTGTTCATCGGGTAGACAAAACATGAGGCATAATTTCATTAAAAAGAAAAATGGGGAAAAAGGAAGAAAACGGCCTTTACAATTTCAGACGAGTTTTCAACCTATGATTTTTCACCTCTTTTTTTGACGTCATTTTTTTTGTTTGTTTTTAAAAATCTATATATTTACCAACTGTAAGAAGTTTTGTTAAGAACATGAATGTAGTATTGCTAATCAGAAATTATACACATTTTGACTATAAATAATTAGGATGGTACACTACCGATGACCCAAATGTAACCACGAGAATTTATCAATCTAGAGGAAGTATATGACATTTCAACTTACTTTTGGGACAACGCGGTAAGCTCCTCAAACACGAAACAATATTGCTACTGGTACGTACGTATATACAATGAAGGTCCAGATCAACAGGTTAGCATTAATATAGCATCAACGAAATTGGATTTGTGTCATATATCACAGGAAAGTATACCTTAGAAAAACTTACAAAACAAATTGATACTTACGTTTGATTGTCCATCGAAAAGCTTGCGAACAAGTTAATCCTGATCAGGAAAATGACACCAAGATAAAAGTTCAGTGAGTATATATATGTGACCACGCTGCATGCATGTGCGTCTCATATTTATTAGATGAAAGTCATACCCAGTCCGAGGTTGACATGAATGTGACGATGATTCCGATCCTTGATCAGAAATTGTAAAGTTGTTATATGAAAGATCGCTGCACACAAAAGAAGCAATGTGTTTCATCGTCTTCCGTAATGCAGCACGATCAAATTATCAGAATTACTTTTACTTTACATGACAGATCATAAAATTCTTGGAAAGATGATATCAGATTCAAATTATATATCCTTCTTATTCTTCGAAAGTTCATTCTTGTGTATTGTCCAAAAGATGCAGCTTACAATTGCAATCTCAATCCATTACTCTTAATAGGATATGCTGCTTATCAATTAATTATCATAAGCTAATAATTAGCAAACACTGCCTAAAATGATCATCATGATCTTCTTCATAGTCATAATTATGTTTGCTACTAATCCCATAAACAAATACCAGAACCTTCGATTCGAAACCAGTAAGGAGGCTAGTTCTTTCCCTTCAACTTGGATGACCAAATACAGCAATATATAATACAAATATACGAGTCTCGAATTTGAAAGGAGATATTGGAAATTTGGAATTAGTAAAATTGTGCAGAACTAATTGGTTTCGGTGATCGATCAGAATATTTTTTCATTCATCCATTTTTAAGCTAGTAATTAGGATGTTTGTTATACTGATCATCATGAGTAGTGTATTTATGAAGTAGAATTTTCAAATGCTAGATCTAATAACTAATCTTCTTTGAGCTTAGAAATCAGGGAAAATGTCGCACAAAGTGAGCGCTTTCTTATTGATATGCTGATGAAAAATAACTACACAAGAGTAGTGTCAAGTCAGCAGCCTTATTATCATGCTAATTAATTATATAGTCTTAAATGCCAACCTACCACGCAATATTCCAAGAAAAGCTCAAATATAGATATGGAAATTTGGCAGATCAGAAGCTTACATAATTTTTCCTCTATTTAGTATCCAAGAAGGTATTGATCCATTAAACAAGTTGCCGGTTAAGTATCTGTACAGAATCAGTATTAACCAGTCAGCAATATCATTAATTACTTACGTATAGTTTTGTGATTAAATTTATCTCTTTTTATCGGTTTAGACTTTTAGAATAATGATGATCTAAACATATTGAAATGGTTAATTAGTATCTATATATATATATGTGATGAGCTAAGTCATTAATGCAGATACCTCATGATGCAATAATATTAATGATTAAATTATTGTAAGAAAGGTAAATTTAGAAAGGAAGAGTCAGAGAATCAGAGAGCATAGTGCATGGAGAAGGAAAACCGTATATTCCACTAAAAAGTACTGGAAGGAATTACAATGAGCTGTGCACTGGAGAGGGGCTACTATATACAGTCTGCCATATATAACAAACTAACAGATTCTATCTACTAAAAATAGCTGCCAGCTAATCAGCTAATATTTACAAATAATAAAAGAATAAACAATGTAAATGAATACACAATAGAAGATCATCCTTTAGTGTCGCATGTGGAGATTGTGCTGTGCGACTTATAGTTGCTGCAGAAGTTATACGACCTGTGGTTTGTGAGTTGGTTGCATCTTTATTGTGTAATAATTATATTAAGAGTGAAGAAACTGGAAAAGTGGGTTGAGAGATTGCTTAATTGATCAGGCTATTCTAAATTAATGGGCCTATTCTAAATATGCCAACACTTGGCTAGGTGAAGTCAGCTTTAATTTGAATGAAATCAATCTATTTCTGTCTACAATATTGCTTGGGTCATGCTAGGCCTACCGCCCGACAATGCATGTGTTCAAGTGTATTTTCATGCATTTTTTTAATATCTTTAAATATTTAAAAAAAAGTTCACAACATCATCAAAACACATTCTCTTAATCATTAATTATTAAGTAAAAAAAAAAAAAAAAAACAGTAGACACAATGTGTCGGGACCATAGCTTGCACTGTAAATTAAACTCCACAATTATAAATTTAGCAAACCCAATTAATCAAATTGATTAACGGACTATATATATTATATGTCAATGGATAAAAAAAAAAGAAGAAAAAAAAAAGAAGAAGAAGGCTTTGAGATATCTGTGTGTGTGTACCTTCATCAACGGGCGGTACTTGATCAAGGGCTCAGGAAGCAAAAGTTGCAAAGCAAACGGTCATGACGATTAATGAAGCTGGAAGAAGAAGCCGAACAAGAAACATATTTGTTTTCCAACGAAAATACCAACCTCACAACATACCCAATTAACAAGTGAAAGTAGTACACAAATGGCTCATGAATAAGTAGTACGAAGAGTTCAGAGAATTATAAGAGAGAGACGATAGGAGTTTGAATTTCGTTGGGACGGAAGCAGTAGTGGGTAGCAAATGCAAGGAAGGACCTTTCGTTGGAGACAGATAGGGACGAGCTGATCAATTTGAGTAGTATATCATTTTGAGGCCATGAATAAGTAGTACTAATCAATTTGAGGCCAAGTCTTTTTTGCATAAATAAAAAAATTCATAATTAATAGATCATAATGTGATCAGGTTATCATATTATCACACCGGCCAATTTTAATTATATATATAGAAGGAGAAATGCTCGACACACGGACAGATTACACGAACAAGTACAAAAATATACTATATTCAATTAATCATTTGAAAATTATTAGAAAAAAAAATTGGAAAATCAAACTTTTCTAGAAAGGGGATTAATATAATATATTGGATAATGATAAATACCAACTGCGCGCGCTACAATTTCATATTAAAAATTTATTTCTTTTCACTTTAATTCAAAACTATTGTGACTATTGTCCTAGTAACAGTTTAAAATACATGAAAAAAAATAATTATTAGATGCTAAGTTGTAAATGGACTATGATATATATAGTTGTTATTATATCATTTTTTTAATATATTACAATTACAAATTTAATGCCTAGAATTGGGAAATCACGACTAATTGTCAACATTAATTGTTGAAAATAGGTTGTGAAATAAAATAGGTTAAGCTAATAGGAAGATGTAGATTTTATTATTTAATTTTATATCTTAATACTCTTCCTTATGTACGTGTGAGTCTAATTCTCGAGAGGTTCAATAAGTGAAATCTTTAATTAGTTTAATGAAATGTAGAATGATGATTTGATTAGGATTGCCTCTGTTATGCTATTATACATATGAAATCACTACTTACTTAAATTAATACAAAAGGATAAATTTTTTTATTTTATTTTATATTTTATCAAATGTGAGCCCAATAACCATTTATTTTATGAAAAAAATTTATTTATTATTTATTTTTTTATCATCATCTCATCATTTTATAATGTGATATTAAATAATAGATTTATAAATAAAATATAATAAATAATCTCTAATCATATATCTAATGACACGTTGTGAGATGAGGAAAGAATATATAGGTAGAATTAAAATAATGAATAACATTATCCTTATTTTATATAGTCCCCTGCCTGCGTGGCTGCATGAAGGACCACATGTCTTCAACTCGATGTCCACAGTTGTTCATGAAAATCTGAACCAAGTAACTCCCAAACATCTTTTCCCTGAAATCAACGTGAGAAAAAAAGATATACATCGAGGGTCGAAGAAGCTGGTGCGAGGAAATTAAGCTGACAATGATATTTAATTGTTATTGGCAAATGAAGTCCACGTCCCCTAATGACATATAGCCACCTGCATCCAAAGAGAGCACAGGTTAGAAAAGTCGTTTGGAGGCCATGCATGCATGATATACCGATGCAGTCCCCTTTGATTTATCATGTGGGCCATACACATTCAAAAAAAAATCCAAGATGGTCCAAATGAATGATTAGAGAAGGACTAAACTCTTACGTAACCTTTCAATCTAAATCCTTTCAATCTGCTTTTTTATAAAAGATATAAAGTAAAAGCATTTTCTCATCTTTACTTTTGTATTCCTCGATATTTCACGATGAATGTCTAGTGAAAAGTTGTGAAACTATGCCTTTAATTACGCTGTTTACGTGCGAGTTGCTCCCTGAATTACGTTCCAGTTTTTCTTCTACTTTTTTCTCAATTATTTAGAATTAATATTCTTCCGCATAAATAGCGGCCACTACAATATGCATGCATGTGATATGGGTCCACGTTAGCCACTGAAGTGTCGGCCGATTGATCAGTTGATACATTTCATTACTTGCGTGGAATATTTCCCTAGAATGGCACTCCATCTTTTGTCTGTCTAATTTAGAATATTATTTAATATTATTATTATTTTAAAATTTTAAAAAATCGAATTGTTGATTATAATTTATGTGAGAATTTTAAAAAATTATAATAATGAGATAAGATGAAATGAAATATTTTTACTATTTAAACAAGCCTATAACTATTGATTGAGGTTTATTGGAACTTGAGTATACATATTAAAAGGTTATATATATGATTGCTAAAATGATTGAAATTAATTTATATAAGAAGTTTATAATTAATGTTTTTTTATAAAACTAAATATTATCATGTTAATATTATACTGTATGTATTCTTTACTTGTCGTTTTTTAATTTTGAAAACATACTATATATGTATTTAATCATATAAATTAAGTGCAAAAAATGGTTTTATTATTGAATGTTGGACAATAATTAGTAGTTGTCCAGTCCAGAGCAACTTGTGCTATTTTGGTTCAATTTCATCAACTTGAGGCCCTAGTTGATCATGTCATCTAGCAATAATAGAGTTACTTACAGGCCTTATCATCAATCAATGCATGTAGACTGCAGAAAAAGTTTCTGTCCATTTTCGTTATATAGAAAGATAATGATAGGCTGCCTCTTACTATCCATAAAAGATTAGTTCTATTAATTATGATTATCTATATTTAAAAAAATTAATTTAATTTTTTTCTTTTTTATGAGCTTTTTTCCACTGTATAAGACTGGTATTTTAATTATTATATTTACATATGAATATAAACAATATATAAAATACCACGTTGTTTAGGAGAGAGATATATGTTCTTAATTTTTATAATAATTCCACCAAAATTTTAATTATATTAATCTTTTTAAAATATAGACTTAGATTTCGTGAGCTGACCTCTTTCTCTTTCAATTTTTGCTTTTCATTTCCTTTTGACCAGGATGATTCGTAGATTTTATTTAGCGGGGGAAAAATCTCTTATATTGGGTTAAGAGCAGGTTCCAAATTACAATTTAGATACGAGGTATGGGTTGGACCGGACCGGAGACATGGGCCAGATTGGGGCCTGGGTCAAGGCCCGGGTATGATACCCGGAGTGTTGATGATCGAGTCGGAAGTGGGGGAGATGAGGGAGGTTGAGGGAAGGGGGGCGCCCAGGGAGGTTGAGGAATTGGAGGGTGTGGAGGTTGAGAGAGTGGGGGTGAGCAGAGAGGTTGAGGATGTGGAGTTAGGAGAGATTGTGATGAATCATGATTCTCCATTGCAGTCTTCCAAGGCATCTCCGATTGTCGATGTCTTGATCCTGGATGATGGGAATAGGCTAGCCTGGGAGGTGGGTGGCTCGTCAAATATAGTTGATGAGGTAATGGCGCAGGAAAGAGGAATCGGAGCATTGGAGTACATTGTAGAGGAGGCTAATATGTCAAACCAAGATGAGGATCAATCATTGTGTCATTTGGCAAAGGAGAGGGGCTTTGAGTTTGAAAGTGAGGCTAAGTTATCCCAAGGTCGTCGTAAGCTCAGAGATGGAATGGTTTTGCGTCAGTCTCAGCAGGTGCTAACGCGCCCTTCAAAAATGAATCTATGATAGGAAATATACTGGTGTGGAATGTGCGGGGATTAGGCACGTCGATGCGTAGGCTTAAAAGTTTAATTGGAAAGTCTCAGGTGACAATGGTCTCGGTTGCGGAACCATTTGCAAGGGAGGAGAAACTTCCAAAATTAGCAAAATTCTTGGGTTTTAAAAACTTCTGTTCGAATGAACCATTGGGGGGCAAGCTTTGGTTATTGTGGCAGGATGAGTTCTCTGTAGACATTGTTGATATGTCGGATCAACTCCTTACAGTTTTAGCTGGTGAAGCAGGCCAGAAGATGTTGTTAACTCTGGTTTACGCTAAATGCAGTTACTTGGAGAGAAGGGAGCTATGGCATGATTTAAACTGCACTTACAGTGCTCAGGTGCCGTGGTTGGTGGTGGGAGATTTTAACATAATCAGAGAAGATGGGGAGAGAGTGGGAGGGAATCCCAGATCCTTAGTGGCAATGGGCGATTTCAATGAATGTCTGGAAACCTGTGGCTTGTTAGAGCTTCCTGTGCATGGCCGAAAGATGTCGTGGTGCAATGGCAAATAGGGATGTGTTAGGAGTTGGGCTCGTCTAGATCGAGCGTTGATGAATGCAGAATTTCTGAGAGTACATCCATCGGCTTCTATGGAGTACCTATATCGGAAAACGTCAGACCATGCGCCTATGCTAATTAAGGGTTCGAATGTTGAAATAAGATATGGTCCGTCACCATTCCGGTTTCAAAATGTGTGGCTACAACATCCTTCTTTTAAGGATTGTGTTGTGACAGTTTGGAAGGAGCCGGTGTTGGAGAATGGTCTTCTTAAGCTTGCAGCAAAGTTGAAGAAATTAAAAGTAGTTTTGAGGGGTTGGAATATGAGTGTTTTTGGCCACGTGAATCATAAAATTTGGGAGCTTGAAGAAAAAGTTGAACAGCTGGACTTTCAGCTCCAATCAGGTGCAAATGATGAGCTAGAAACGGAGCTACTGGTTGCAAAAACAAAACTGAACTATTGGGAAAATAATGAGGAAATTAGATTAGCACATATTGCCAAGAAGAAATTGTTGGAGGAGGGTGATCAGAACTCCAGTTTTTTTCATGCAGTTGCCAACATGAGAAGTAGAAGGGCGGCAATTGCTTCAATGACGCTGCTTGATGGAGTGGAGCTGCGCACAGTGGAGGAGATGCACCTTGGAGTTGTGAAGTATTTTGAGGAGTTCCTGAAGGGACCGGGTGCCTCACAGTCGGCGAATTTGTCATCTTTAGTGACCAAGGTGATCTCGAATGAAGAAAATGAGGCCATTTGTAGAGTTCTGACTGAGGAAGAAGTCTGGGCAGCGTTGTTAACAATTCCAAAAATTAGCAGTCTTGGTCGGGACGGATTTGGATCGGCATTTTTTGTTGCGTGTTGGGATATTGTGAAAGAGGATGTAGTGGAGGCGGCATGTATTTTTTCTCAGGTAAGGCTTTGCCCAGGTATTACTCTTCTTCTTTTATTGTGCTAATTCCAAAAGTTCAAGACCCAAGGAGCTTTGATAAGTTTAGACCGATTAGCTTGTGCTCGGTTGCTTATAAGATTTTTTCGAAAGTCTTGGTAAAGCGCATGACGATGTATCTCTCACGGATTATATCTCCGGAGCAAGGAGCTTTCATTCCAGGTAGAAGCATTTTCAATAATATTTCTATTGCTCAGGAGATGGTACACTCTATGAATAAAAAATCATGCGGGGGTAACGTGATGATGAAGATAGATATGGCTAAGGCATATGATAGAGTGGATTGTAATTTCCTTTTGAAAGTTCTGGCGATGTTTGGTTTTTCAGAAAAATTCTGTGGGTTGGTGGAAATGTGTATAAAGTCACCATGG
This sequence comes from Pterocarya stenoptera, assembly GCA_003123785.1. Classification (NCBI taxonomy): domain Eukaryota; kingdom Viridiplantae; phylum Streptophyta; class Magnoliopsida; order Fagales; family Juglandaceae; genus Pterocarya; species Pterocarya stenoptera. Next base: position 7,982 of record QEOT01005216.1, on the reverse strand, counting down.
TTTTCTATCATGATGAACGGAACTTATAAGGGTTTTTTTTAGCCAACAAGGGGACTTCGTCAAGGGGATCCCTTATCGCCATATTTGTTCATTTTAATGGAAGAGGTCATTTCCCGATTACAACATAAAGGTTTTGCGGAAGAAAGGATTGGTAGGTTTGCACATCCTCGGGGTGCTCCATTGATTTCGCATTTATTATATGCGGATGATTTACTAATATTTTCTAACGGTGAGAGGAGATCAATGAAGGGGATTAGTAAAATTCTGGAGGTATATGCTGCCTGGTCAGGCCAGATGGTAAATCAGGAAAAATCAACGATGTACTTTTCTAAGAAGATCAATTCGGTTCGGCGTTTAAACTTATTAAGAACCATGGGCTTTGTTGAGGATAATCTACCTACTTGGTATTTGGGAGCACCGATTGCTACAGGCAGAATTACGGGTCGTATGTTAGAACCCTTGGTGCTTAAGTTTCAGAAGAAGGTTGCTGGCTAGAAGTGGAGATTGTTGTCACAAAGTGGTCCACTTATCCTACTGCGGCATGTATTATCAACCATGGCAACGCATTTGCTAGTTGTTTTGAATGTTCCTAAAACAGTGTTGTCAAAGTTGAATTCCATAATGTCTAAATTCTTTTGGGGAGAGGGACCAGATAAGCCTAAGAAAAAATGGTTAGCATGGAGAAATTATGTAAACCAGTAATGGAGGGGTGGATTGGAGTTAGGAGTTTCACAGAAGTTCACAAAACTTTGCATATGAAGTTGGCTTGGAGGGTTCTGGCTACTGAGTCTCTGTGGGCTAAGTTCTTGAGAGCAAAGTATTTGAAAGGTACACATATCATGGTGTCCGAACCAAAAAATGGAGATTCGAGAATGTGGAAGTCTATCTTGAAAGTTATTCCAGAAGTCATGGAAAATATGGTGATAAAGGTGCGGGAAGGTAATGCCTCATTTTGGCATGATAGATGGATGGCTACTGGTCCGCTTTCGGAAACTGTTCCTAGAATTACGTCGCCTCAGTTGAGGATTAAAGATTGTTGGCTTGACAATTCATTGGATTTGAGGCTGCTAGAGAGTATGGTTAGGAATAGTCAGATGAGGGAAATTATGGCTGAAGTACCTGGTCGTCGAGAGGGAAAAGATATTTTAATTTGGCGACCAAGTCTAGATGGACAGTTTAAGACGGCTACAGCTTGGGATCTTATTAGGGTGAAGGGACCTCAGGTGGTAGGAATGGAGTGGATTTGGAGTAAGTTTCTGCAGAAACAAATCTCAGTTTGTATGTGGAAAGCAAGGTTTCATTGTCTTCCAGTGGATTCACGGGTACAATCGGTGGGCATTCCTTTAGCATCTTGATGTAATTGCTGCAGGTTGGGTAAGGTAGAAGATGTAGACCATGTTCTTGGATCAGGTGAAATTGCCCAAGAGATTTGGAGGAGGGCGGCTCTGGCTTTACACGTAAATTGTGCACAGACGAGTACATGGTGGATGAAAGTCTGCTGTTGGTTCCGTTGTGCGAAGAAAAAATCTCAAAAGGGGGTGTTGATCGGTTTGCTTCCTTGTATAATCACATGGAAATTGTGGAGTTGGCGATATTCAGCCAAGATGGAAGGACTCTGTCAGTCGGTTGATAGTTTATGGTGCTCGATCAAATTTTGGTTGCGACATATTTCTGGGCAGATAACCAAAGTGGCGACTGTGTCGCGGCTAGACAGGTCCATTCTTGAAGCTTTAGAAATCCCAGTGCAAAATACATGGACGCCCAAAGCACGGTTAGTTGCATGGAGGAGACCAAGTGAGGGGTGGGTTAAATTAAATGTTGATGGTTCTTGTAAAAACAACCCAGGTAGCTGTGGAGGGGGCGGTGTGGTGCGGAATGATAAAGGCAAATTTGTGGCTACTTTCTTGGTGAAGTTTGGTTATGGGACCAATAATGAATCTAAATTATGTGCTTTAACTCACGGGATTTTGCTTTGTAGGGAGCTTGGTTTTAGAAGGATTGAAATTGAATGTGATTCGATGTGGGTGGTTCAAGGGCTGAAGGGTTCTCATTGTACCGTATGGTACCTATGGGATTTTTGGGAAGAACTCAAGAGGGCCACCATTGGTTTACAATACTCGGTTGCACACCGGTTTAGGGAAGGAAACAAAGTAGCAGATTTGTTGGCAAGGCAGGGAGAGGAGGGGAGAAATTGTACATATTTGGGTTCCGTGGATTTACCAAGAGAGGTGAGAGGTTTGCTTAGATTGGATTATCTTGGTTTGCCTAATTTTAGGCGTTAGTCTTTTATTCTTTGGCTTTTGGGTTTGATTGGGTGGTTCTTGATTTATTAGTGATTGTTTGTAAGGGTATTCCTCCGCCATAAGTGATGATTGTTTTAATAAAGGATGGAGATGTCGTTCTCCTTTTATAAAATATATATATATAATCAGAATGCGATATCAATGGGGAAATTAAACATGAAAATCAGGAAATGTAAATTGTAAAACATAAAGATTATGTCCCAATTCAAATATAATCCCAGATCAGTATCATATATAAAAGTTTACGGTTTTTCAGATGCCTATGCTAGCAACTCTATTACGCCACATAATCCAAGAGAACTTATTAAATAATGTGACTTTTCATTTAAGTACACCACATAATATGTCACAATAATTAATGCACGATTAAAGACGACAAACTAAGCATGAAGATCAGCAGTATTGCTCATTTATCTAAACTCTTTTCTCCCGATAACTAGAATCCTCGTTGATTGGATATAGATCAACAGGGGATGTAGAAGAACTCGTGAATGGATCATCCGTTAATAAACTTTGGGTCTGGCTATTTTCCGACCTACTCGATTCTTTCTTACCTTGAAAATGCTCCCACAGTGCCTTCACTTTCATTTCATCATCTATGATACTTAAATTTGGACCCAACTCAGGAATAACAGTGCCGCCCTCAAGCATGCTCACCACTGAGGACATGGTAGGCCTAACTGCTGCAGAAACATTAGTGCATAGGAGAGCCACATTAATCAAACGCATAACCTCTTCCTTCATGTAGTTTGAGCCTAATCTTGGATCAACCAAATCCAATAGATTTCCTTTCTCTTTTAAAACAAGTGCTTGCATAAACAAATCATAGAATAAGCTACCAATTACAGAGGAAAAATAGCTATTTTTAACTTGAGAAATCAGAAACTACGTGATATTGGTAAGGAATTAATTTGTACTCCTAGAAAAAAGTACTCGGGAAACAGACAATAGAAGACGGAGTTGATGCTTCATTCTTGCTCTGCAAGTGTGGCAATTGGATATTTTATATTTGTCGGGAAATATTTCCCTAGCTAGTCCACATTTTTAATATTAGCAAACACAAGAAAATAAAATTAACCAAGAGTGTAAAAGCAAGAAATGCAAGACAAAAAGTTATTGAAATCACCCAATCAAGAAGATGTAGAGATTCTCCCTTAGGCCGGTGACTCGTGTTGCTCTTCCCACTGACAATTTCCAATGCGACTATTCCAAAACTATAAACATCTGCTTTGTCAGTTAAATAGCCTCGCATCGCATACTCAGGTGCCATATAACCACTGCAAAATCACAGATCATCATGTGGCATTTTCAACATCAGAAATTTCTAACATTGCTATATCATCAACGGCAATCATTTCTAATTGTTTATTTTTTTTCGTTTAAAACATAAGTCTTAGCTGCATTATAAAATACAACTCACTAAGTTCCAGCAATTCGGGTGCTGATGTGGGTATTATCCTCTTCATCAAGCTTGGCCAAACCAAAGTCGGATATCTTAGGGTTGAGATTTTTATCAAGCAAGACATTAGTAGCCTTGATGTCTCTATGGACAATCTTCAATCTTGATTCTTCATGGAGATAGGCCAAACCTCTTGCAATACCAACACAAATCCTATGTCTTGTTGGCCAATCCAATTGTAATTGATATTCTTCTGGCCCTTCAATCAATCAAGTTAATAGAAAGCATTTAATTAGGATTACCATTATGCATACATGATACATGCATGTTATCATTGATTGCATGTAACTAATACGCATACAAGTAAACAAAGTAATTACGTGCATGAAGATAAAACTTTACCAAACAAAGCACGAGCGAGGCTATTATTTTCCATGTACTCGTATACCAGCAACAATTGATTTCCTTCAACACAGCATCCATAGAGCTTTACAAGATGAGGGTGTTGTAAAGCAGAAATCATGCCGATCTCATTCAAAAACTCACGATTTCCTTGCTTTGATTTGGAAGAAAGCTGTTTGATTGCCATCGTGGTGCCATCAGACAAAAGGCCCTGCGCGCATAAAGAAAACATGGTACTTCTTTTCATGCTTAAACAATGACACTTCAAAAAGAAAGAGCTACACTTAAGAAGATCAATTCAACTCGCATCAATCAAAGGAAATTATTTTCTCCACTATACCTTATAAACAGAACCAAAACCACCTTCTCCAATTTTATTCGCCGCATCAAAGTTGTTTGTGGCTGTTTTGATTTGCCTTAAGGTGAATATTCCAGTTTTCAGGTCTAGGCCTCTTAAATCTGAGGAAGGTGTCAAGTTAGATAGGCAAGTACCTCTAGGAAATTTGAAGAATTCTTAACATTCCTTATGGTACAGATGAAAAATATTTTAAAGAAACTTCTATATATTGATTGTAGAGAAGGAAAACTGCTTGATAATAACAATATTAGTTGCCTTGAAACTACCACGTTCAGTAGCAGTTGATCTTTGTCCTAGACAACCTTTCCACCAGAGTATAGCCACAATAAATAATATTATAACAAAACCTCCGGCAACGATAATTCCAATCACTACCCCTCTAGGTATACTTGAAGGGGTTTCATCTGTAGAAAATAAAAATAAAATAAAATATAAAATTGACACTACAACACATTTGGTTTTTAGTGACAGTTAGGAATTTGTGACAGTCCCTAAACTGTCACTAAAAAGTATTTTCTGTGACGGTTTTTGAAAACCGTCACTAAAGACGGATGAGATTTTTTTTACGTTCCAACGAATGAGAAAATTACGTTCGAACGTCACAAATACGTTCGGACGTGTGGCTACGTACGTGCGAACGTGAAATTTTTTGGCGCAAACGTTCGAACGTTAGTAATTAACGTCCGAACGTTACTTATAAATTTAAATTAAATATGTTCTAATTTTAAATTTACGTGGTTTTTATATTGTATAATTTGGATACAAGTCTAAAAACTTGACTTGTATACATTTATATATACACAATTTGCAAAATATAATTATATATTTATATATATTTTAAATATTTATGTTTATATATATAAATATGTATATATGTATATATACATATTTAAATATATATTTATGTTTATGTATATTTGAAGTGTAGTGATTTAGTATTGAATTTGAAAAATATAACATTAAAGAAGATTGCGAATTGTAATTAAAAAACCATAGATATATTAAATAATATTGTTCCTTACAAATATTAAAAACAAAATACATAAAATATGATAACTGAATATAAACAACACTCATATAATATCGCCGTCCGGGAAAGTCATAGAGGCCTGTACCTCCTCAGTCAAGGTATCAACCTTGTTGTTGAGGATATGTACACAGTGTGACATCTCGGCGACAGACGCCTCTAGAGGCGCGAGCCGTTCATCGATCGAACGATCGATNGTCCGGGAAAGTCATAGAGGCCCGTACCTCCTCAGTCAAGGTATCAACCTTGTCGTTGAGGATATGTACACGGTGTGACATCTCGGCGATAGACGCCTCTAGAGGCGCGAGCCGTTCATCGATCGAACGATCGATATGCGCAGTCAGCTGCGAGATGACTGCATCAACCCAAGCAGGCCGCACATCTCTCGTAGATGTACTGGTCGGCTGCTGACCACTACTACCCACACTAGGCTGGGGCTGCATCGGAGGAACTAGATCCGCTACAGGGGGTGGCCGACGTCCCCTTGCCTGTCCAATGCTACGTCGTTGAGTGGTCATGTCAAGGGGGCTCATCTGATCTTTGGCCAGCTCAAAAGGCTGGGTTGGCACTCCCCGAGCAAGTAGTAGCTGG
>QEOT01005213.1:411-32737 GCA_003123785.1 Pterocarya stenoptera | reverse complement strand
AGATCTATAATAAAAAATTTATTTTTTATGCAATTCCACTTTTTCTCAAAGAAGTGTACTGATATAATTATCCCTGCTCTGGTGCTGACAGTTTGTCATCTGACACGCATTGTATAGTTCTATTTTTCCTCTTTTTTTCAATATTATTCTTGTTTATATAGAATATTAGAATTTTTAGTAATGTGATATTTTTAACCGATCAATCTGTTATGATCCTGAGGGTTAAAGGCTTAATCAAATTAGCATCCAACAATCATAAGGCTTTTGGATCAATAGTTAGATCTTTAATAATTGGTATCAGATTAGAAACAACGTCACGAATTCAAGTCACGAAGGGAGCGACCTATATGTTAAATTAAAATACCTTGCTATTATGTATGCATATGGTGTTGAATCATTGAATACTGATAAATGAGTAAAGCCAGCAAAAGCAAAAAAAACTACCACCATATTAGTGTAGATAAAGTGGACCGCCGTGAACGTCGGATTCGGAAGCATGGTAAAATATTATGATCCTGAACGTTAAAGACTTAACCGAATTAGTATCTAACAGTCCTAGAGTTTTTAGATCAATAGTTGAGTCTTTTAACACATTTAGTTTAAACCTATACATTGAAAGATATGTCGTTTTTGTAATGATGGTGCAACGTCCACAGCTCCCAACTCCCGCTAGGAGTTACCGTTAGGTATAATTGTTATCCTTCTTTTTTTCTCTTTTTTTTGCATGTATTGTTTTATATTTTTAAAAAAATAAAAATATATAATATTATTAAAAAATACTAATAAGTAAAAAGAAAATTAAAAATTTCAACAAGCTATAGAATCAGTGGTGAGAATATTATTTTTGATATGTTTTTTTTTTTCGCTTTTTTTTTTACATGTATTTTTTAACACTTTTTAAATATATATATATTTTTAAAAAAATTTAGAATATCATTAAAAAACACTTCATTAATCACGAAGTAAAAAAAAAAAAAAAAAGCCAACAGGAGCTGCCAGCGAGAGCCGGGGAGACGCTTAGCATTTTCCTTTTTGTCATCTTTGGTCAATTTCTTCAATCTATATTTCTTGGTTACAATTCATGGTAATCTACGTAGATAAGACATTCTTAGTTTGTAATTGACAGTTGTTGGATTAATAAAATTTGTTTACTTATCAAAAAAAGAATTCATGGTAACAAATTTAAGATTCCAACGTATTATGGGCACTTGAAGTTCGTGAAATCAGCAAAATGTAAAACAAGGTAAACTGCGTTAGCGTGTTAAAAGCCTGTGTCTTAGCTTAGAAGAAAAAAAAAAGCCCGTGTCTTTGGAAAGCAGAGCAGAAACAATGATTTTTGGACTCAAAAGTCAAGGAGAGCGCCAGACAACTCGTCCACCTTATCATCAGAATCAAACTAAAGCATGTCATCTCATGGCCATGCGGAATAAGTTCAGCGATACATGTCATGTCCCGGAACATGGCCAAATTATTCAGCTAAAGAAAATCTTCTACTTTAGAGTGACACTCCCTTACATACAAGTATTCCGAACCTTGAGATGCAACTTCCAACAACTACCTAAACTTCATATGGACGACAATTAACTAGTTTTAAACCAAGGAATGCTTCTTCCTTGGTTCAATGTGGAATACGAAGGAAGATGAGAAGCCTTTCATTCATTATTATGTTGATATCAAAGTTACATAGATGACAAACAGAGGAAGCAAACTATCTCATCCTATCAAGCTTGTCCTATTGTGCCAAATAAATCCTTGGTTTAAACGAAAAATAGTGGAAGATGCATACCTGTTCATTGATGGCTTTTTCTCCTTCGCTATTATCCTATTCCTCCATTCCATGGATGTTTACTCGTCTATTTGATTGTGATGTAGCGATTTGTTCCATGCTTAGCCCAGTGGTCCTTCAGATCAACAGGATTTGATAAATCCTGTCCTTCTGCTGCAAGGCGGCTGAGCAGCTTGGTAAAGGCACTTCCACTCATCTTTCGCCCACCTACTCGGGTGTGCCGCTTGTTGGGCACAGCTGGTAGAGGATACATTGACAAGGTTGTGGTGCAGCATGAAGATTGCCACCCCCCATTTCCCCATTTGTAACACTGCCTTAGGATTCCAGTGCAGGAGCATACTGGTGCAGGCATGGTTGAGTCATCAAATGCAACCTGATTCAACCCCAGGTCCGGTCCCTTCCAATCAGACTTTGAACCCCCTGACTGTCTGTTCAGATCATCACCTCCACCGCCCATATCCTGCCCACCTTTCCACTCATGTGTCTTGCCAAACATGATTTTATTCAAGTCATCACTCTCCCTCTTTATCTTCTTTGGAGATTTTGAAGCCTTCTTATCAGATGGCATTCCCTTGTTCTCCTTCGTTCGTTTGGCCCGTCGTGACTTAGCAGCCTCAGAAGCAACTTGTGATATTGCAAGGGCATCAGTTGTGTGCATTTCCCTCGTATTGTAAGAAGCCTCGCCCATGTGGGGTAAATGATGTGTGTGCTGCTGTGGGTGGTGGATGTGCTTCACCCCCCGTGAGATTTGGCATCCTGGTGGGCATGACATATTACCACTGCTCAAGGAGTTTTCCCGGTATTGAAGAGTGGCAATGGCATTGTCCCGTTCCAGAAAGGCATTATTTCGTTCTGCAATTGCTGTATCTCGTTGCAAAAATGCCATATCTCTCTCTGCAATAGCTGCCTTTTTCTCAGAAAGGGCCAAGTTTCTTTCTTGAATGGCTGCATCTCTTTCAGCCATAAGGCCCATTATTTGTTTCATCGATGGCTGATGTTGCATCAACCACTGCAACAACAGAAGCTTTTGAACTTCATCACATTGGACATTAGTGAAGAAAATGTATGTAACTGTAGCAAATTGTTTCTCTTACCTGACCCTGAGCTGTTTTATATTGATCTGCTTTGTGTCTGCCATTTTCACGGTGCCCTCCATCATCCATCTGAGATCCACAAATAGCTATAATTGTGGACAACTGTTTCAAACCTCAGTTAATCAAGCATTATCGCTTATCCAGGCTACAGATTCTGTACCTCAAAGCAAAAGGAAAAAACTGTTCATATTTTGTTTATGGCTTGTCGGTGCGCAGATACATATAGGCAATAACACATTTGGGTACAGAGAGAGAGATTACTATTCATACTACAGAACCGTAGGCAGAAGAACATCAGGAATCCATCCTGGGGGAAATATAAGAAATCATGCATAAATCCAAAGTTCAAGATGAACATGCTTCCATCAAACTGACCCACAAGATGCAAAAGTGCTAACAATCAATATCACCTATAAATAACTGATACTCAAAACTGCAAATGAGAAATATGATGCATAAATTGCATTTGATAGAAATTCCAAAGAAGAGTCTCAGAAAGCTCATATCAAATGAAAATGCTGGTGAAATGGCTCTTAGCTAAAGCATGGGTCCAAGCAACAATGTTGAGCTAAAAGTAGAAATAACTTACAAGAGCCCTAAAGTGTTTAGAGAAATATTATATAAAACTAGATGGTGACCTTGGCCAAAATCAAATGCAAATTCTTAGTCCTAATCAGAAGAAACAAAAGATATGTAAATTTTCATGACCATAAACACTGACCTTCTGAAGATATACCGGGTTGGATTGTGATTGCACAAAACATATTGGGTGTTAGTATATGGAAGTGACCAAGGGTACAAATTAGGGAAAAAAAAAATACAAAGGCACTTGGCAGAATGTTCTTTGATAATTTGAGCAAATGCATGCCCGCATGCAGAGCCCTCAATTTGACTATGCTTAAGTTCAATACACGAGATGTTTAGGCTCTTGTGAAAGAGTCAAGGACTTATAATTTTTTATTTTGCTTCTATACTTCTTGGCCCTATTGTTTTATGCTTGTGCATAATGATTTTCTCAAAACCCAATCAGATATAACATGCCATGTAAAAGCTTCCTTCTAAGGAACCAATAACACGTGGCAGTAAGAGCAATCAATTAAGGAATATAAAGAATCACGACATAACCAAAGATGCTTAATTGTATAACAGCATAGCAATATCATTTCAAATGCCAGTCAATCCTAGTTTAATCCTCAAGATCACCTTCACAGTACTAAGTTCTAGGTTGATCCTCTAGATACCTTGACAGTAAAGACTTGTGAGTAACACTAAATGATGCCCAAGAGAAACCATAATAGTGCACAAACACAATTACACAGACATACACTTCTTTGATGCTGCACCATAACACTTTGCTTCCCTTACTTCTCAAAACTTGCACTAAAACTTCATGTGATTTGGACTAAGATGCACATGAGAAAAGTCATGGAAGAGGTAAATCACATAAGGGATCATCATCAACTCGTGCAAGGTTGATGTTAGTTTTGACAGAAAGACTGCTGTTTGCATCTTACTCCAAACCTACAACCCACAAGGAAGGCGGGGTCCAGTGCAGGTTTTTGAAAAGTTAGGGACATAAAGTAAAAAAGGCCTAAACCACCCCAAGAAGGTAATTCACAGTATGCTTCAATTAACTTCTATGGGGGATGAAGACCACATGTGGTCAACCAACATTAGACGCAACAAGGAACTCGTTTTCTGCTCCACTAGATGAGTTTGAGAAGCACCTTCCTCTCTATCAATAACATCAGAATATATGCCCAATGCCAAAAAAAATAAAAAAAGCTTTTGGTTCGCCTTTTACTTTATACTCCCAATACCAAAAAAGAAAAAGAAAAAGCTTATGGTTCACCTTTCAAATTCTGGAGACAGACTCTCTCTCTCCCTCTCTCTCTCTCTCTGGGGAGGGCGGGCAGAAAGGAATTTTAACTGCCACGTGCAAAGGCAATGAACTCAAAACTAATTAATGTTTTTCTAATTCTTTCCCCAGCTTCCTTTTTCGTTGCCAAATATAAAAAACTTTCCCATACATAATAGCTTTGAACATCAATCACATATCCAAGATACTAAACCCACAGTAGAAAGTCCAGTAATGATCTGAAATTGATACGGTTTATGTAGCACAATGTTTGGACAGGTATTTCAAAAGGCCATACATATCTTGAGCTAAAATTAGGCAGGCGGACTACAAAAATTGCACCGAAGATGGCATTTCTAAGAAAATAGAAAGCATCCATTTCTTTTCAACTTTCTACAAAAGAAACTCCGCCAGTCAAACCAACAAAAGGATTATCAAAAATCCCAAACAATCTCGAAGAGTGAGCTTGGCTGTTTAATACTAAACCACCAAAACTAGTTTCTACTGCTCCAACAGAAAGGATTACAGAGAACCCAGTTCAAGCAGCAACAAGCACAAATTCGGTACGCGGTAGTAGTAGTAGTAGTAGCAGTAACAATACCGATAATCGGATGAAGGAAATTAAAGCAAAAGAAACAGCAGAGAAGAAATATCGAAGCTTACCAGCAGGTGCAAGAGAGCAAGAGAATCGGAAGAAGAACGGAGACTTTGGGAAACCTAAATCGAGAGAGTAAAAAAAATTGTGAAGGTCACCGCTGGGACAGATTGGTAGTATCCGCTTTCCCTCTTGGGAGTGTTGGGTTTTACCTGTCTGCCTGTCCCTGTCTTCATTTTTTCTTCTACTGTTCGGTTTTTTGTTTTTTTCTTTTATGTTATTTTTTTCGGGTTTGTTCGCAACACACTTTCTGGCATAAAGAAACAAAGCTCTCTGAGAATAATAAAATATAAAAATTATATCCCATTGTTAGGTAGATTATAATGTTCGTTTAAATGGTACGATGGATGAGATAATTTGTAAATAATAGTGAAATTATTTGTTAAAATTAGATAAAATGATCTCGCTCTCTATCCAAATGGGTCTTTAATAAATAACTTATATTGTATAATTTAATTTAAAAAATAATTTTTTAAATAGTATGAATTATATACACCAATTTAAAAATAAAAAAACTAAAAGATGATGCATGAGACTAAAGTGTCCATGCGGTACGAAGCTAACATGCAAGATTTTATAGAACTAATTTAAAAAATCTAGAATGTTGTATTAAATTTTATTTTTTTAAAAAATTCATAACTTTTTGCCTTCTCAACTTTTAATTTTATCAGTTTGATCTATGTAATTTTCTCAACAAAAACTTTTATTAGTTTTTCTAAAATAATAAAAAAATCAAAGTTGAAAAGTTATATACAAACTTAAAAATCATTTTTTAAATTAGAAATAGTGCTCTAATTCCTAAACGTTTGAATTGGACAGAATGGTGAAAAATGTTAAGAATCAAAATAATTAACTAATGAAGAGGCCAATCAAAGTAGATGGATCATGAGGGTAGTCCGACAAGGTATATTATACACGAGATGGATTAAGTCCTAGGAAGATGGACCTACCAAAACAAATGGAAATAGAAAAATGAATGAAAAATATATATATTCATCAATATATTGTTGATGTCAAGATCTTTTATTTTGACTAGAATAAGAATATATTAGTTTTTTTTATTCTTTTATAACGATAATTTTATTTTTTATTTTTTATATATATATGTAGGCGCGAGGTTGGAACCATTCAAGTCCTCCTATTTAGAGATCAAACCTTATACCATATAGTCTAAAAGATCTTGACCTTTTATAATTATAATAAGTCTTACCAAAGTTGTGCATTTATATATTGACTTGTAAATAATAAATTTTCAAGAAGATATAAATCGATGACATATAAACGATGATGAATAAAACGTATACAAATTTTGAGTGGGATAGAAAAACTGAAAATTGTAGACTTCGATTTGATCATTTAGTTTTATTTATTTATTTATTTTGATACCCAACGTGTATTCTTGATATTCTATTAGATAATTTTATAGAAAGATTCTACAAAATTATAATTTTATCATTACAATTTTATTAAATTTGTACACAAATTATAATAAACAATTCAACTGTTTCAAATTACAAAATAATAATAATATTAAAAAATAATATTATAACAATATTTGATTCAACTTTCAACTTTTATCTCAATTCATCTCATCTCAATTTATTATCCAAACGGCATCTAAGAGAGTAAGAGGAGATTTCAAATTTATTGATAAATCCTTAATATTTCTTGCCATTTAAATAGTTGATCTATAAAATTATTTATAATATATTCGATAATTAATATGACTAGAGATAATAAAATTTCAAACAAAAGAAAACTACTTTTATGTTTGGCGACATAATTGTTCTTAATATTTTCAGGTATTTCATTTTCAAATATCACTCAAACACAATATATTTATTAATTTCAAATATTTAATTTTTTATTTAATCATTATAGTTTTTTCAAACTTCTAAATAAATAATAATAATAATAATAATATTACTTTTTTAAATTTCAAAACAAAAATTATATTCAAACAATGTATTAACTTTATAATATTTTTATTCACCTTATTTTTTTCTTATTTTCTAAAACTGTTTCACTACTAATTATAGATAAATTGAGATATTCTAAGTATTCAAACGGATCTAAAAGCCACAAAAATGGCATGAATTTGAAGCGTTGTTTTCTTAGGACGAGTTGAAACCGCGTAGAATGTCGGCCTGAAATTGATAATCTTATCAAATCGAATAATAATCTGGGTACTAAGTTGGCGGCCCCATGCGGCGGTGGTGTGAGTCTGTGAGATTCGTTTTCTGGATTTATTTACAAGGTCACAGTCCCACGATTTAAACTATGGGCTTTGCTCGTTAACCTTTCGGCCCAAATCTCGAAACTCAAAGTTTTTTAATTTTATTTTTATAGATAAACTCGAAGTTATTTAGTTCACATAATAGCGTGCACTTATCATATCTATACATCACACATCATATTTTTTATTTATTTATTTATTTATTATTAAATGTATAATGTATAGATGATGAGTAGAAAATTTTAATTAGTTTAAAAAGAACAAAAATTAAAAATAAATAAATAAATAAATAAATATAGTCTGTAGTGATGCTAAATAGTAAAGCTCATAATATAAATGACAATAATTATATATATATATATTAGGGAACGACCGCAGGTGCATTAGCCCCAGGGTGCACTTGAAATAATGATTTGAATAAAAAAATTAAAAAAATCGATAGCTTATTTGTCTGGAAAAAAAAAATATAAGATTAAAGAAAGACAAAAAATCAAGATTAAAAAAAAAAATTTAACTTCAGCAAAGTATAAACATTGGTCTGCATCCATATTGGATTATCTATTTACTCTATATATAATAAAAATATATTATTAATTTAATAATTTTTAAAATTTTTAAAATTTTTTATTTTTATCACATTTTATAGTTATACTAATTAAAATATTAATAATAATTATATTCTAATCAAATTAATAATATTCAATATTAATATTAATAATGATTATATTATAATTAAATTAATAATTAATATTATATATTGAGTGTTTTAAATATTTTATTAGTTAAATTTACCTAAAATTAAATTTTACAATGAGAATGCTCTAAAGTGTTTTTGTTCTAAATAGTAAAGTAATTTTAATTTTTTTATTTTAAAAAATTGAAAGGAAAATGAGGACATTGTCAGAACAAAAATGACATGAAAAATAGACGTCAATTCATGTGCGTTGTGGGGCTATTAAGGGCATTTTGGTAAAACATGATCATTCATTAAATTCTACAAGTGAGTTATAAGTCAAATGATCAAGGGTTTTAAGAACATTTTGGTAAAACATGATCCTTCATTAACTTTTACAATAGAACTACACGTCAAATGATCAAAGGTTTTAAGAACCTTTTGGTAAAACATGATTTAACGGAAAAATAACAAAAGTTACTATTCACAGTTAGATAGTCATTTATTATAATAAAGTAGATATATATTTAAGGTATGCAAGAGTCTAGTTATACATTGGGCAATGTTTGAGATTTGTACCAATGTATATGTGATATCGTATAGAATCAGAATTTGAATTCACAATCTCTATTTTAATATTATGGGAAATTATCACTTATATAAATAATTTTAAAAAATTATAATTATAATAATTTATCTTTATCTTAATATTACCATGATATATTGATTTTGATTGGTATATGAGAGAGAGCACAATGAAAATGTGAAAATGAAATGGGGATAAAAAATAAAAAATAAAAATAAAAAAATAAAAAGAAAAGAGAGAGGATAAAATAGAAAAGAAAGAAAGAACGCCTCTAACGCCCAAAAGAAAAAGAAAAATGTTGAATGCAGTCGCCTCGCAAACGACTATGACGTGGCAAGCAAAAACGTACCGTATTATTGGCTGTCCAGACCCACGAAAAAGGAAAATACAGCAACGCACCGTTTCATTTTCATTTTTGTTCCATCCTACCTTCTTCGCTCCTTCTATTTCTCCTCCCTCCTTCGATCAGTTCTCACTTGTGCTCTCGCTCGAAGACAGACCTTCGAATCTCCTCCCCCTCTGCGCTCTACCTCGAAGATGACCCCTCTTTGTGTAAAAGTATAATTTACACACGAAGTTCTCGTTCTTCCACTTTCTTGAATTACATAATTTTCGAACTTGGTTTTCTTAACAAACAAATGAAATTCAGAACCTCAAAACAAACCCAAAAATAGCTTTGAATCGTTATGAAGTTGTTTCTTTGTGCCAAGAACTTCCAATCACAGCAGATTACCCACAAAGCACCAAATTGCAATCTCAGAAGAGAACATACAATTTCATGGGTGGAGAACAACCAAAGCAATTTCTTCTTTACAAGAACACCTTAACAGAATGGTGGTCTAGGACTGTGAAGATTGGGGTATACGTTGTTACAATAATCTTACTCAATACTCTAAACCAAACCGAATTGTTTTTAAATCGTATAATCGATAAGAACTTAGAATTTATCAATTGGGAGAAAAATTATTCAAATCACTGCATTGGTCTTGAAATTGAAGGAAAAACTTATGCAGGGAGCCAAAAAGCTATTGAATCCATTTCTACCTTACAAATAAACGAGATCAAGTAGATCCAACCTCTGAACAAAAAATCGAAACAAAAGAAGACAAAAGATATAGCATTTAAATAAATTAATCTATGAACCCTAACTCTAAACAATTCGCTTATCGATAAGAGGTGGATGCAGCCCGTGAACAGAATTAATTCTAGATTATGTGGAAAATTATGGATTTGATTTGATCCTTCAAAAGATCCATAATTGTTTTCAAATCAGCTTCTCCACACTATCCGTGAACTCCCAATCATCCCACGCTACCATAATCGAGAGCAACATGCCTTCGGCCATGTTCAAGGCCATGGCAGCAGCTCTTTGTAGCAAATTTCACTGTGGAGGAGCTTGATGAGTATTGAGTTGAACAGTATTGTCAAGTTTCCAAATTAATGGTTGTCGGGAGCTCTGTTTTGGGAAATAAAAATAATAAGAGTAATGCTCTGTTTTAGGCTCGAAGAAGGTGGGCGGAATGGGTTTCTTTGAAAATGAAATGCGAAGACAAGTTGGGCAGAATGGATTTCTCTGTAAGCTTATGCGAAGACGAAGACCACGTGAAATGCGAAGAAGGTGGGTGGATGGGTTTAGCTGAAGATGACATGCGAAGTTGAAATGGGTTTTCTAAAAATGAAATGCTAAGTCAAAATGGCTTTCTTTGTCTTTATTACAAAGCTTGAAGACGACGAAGTTTTCTCTAGCGTCACGTTACTTATTTGTTATTATTTTTAATATGACGTGGCATCCCGACTGCATAACACGATTGTATATAGCAGCATTGAAAGAAAAAAAATAATTGAATAACATGTTAGACATGACGTAGGCCAGATCAAGTCAATTACGTGCCACTACAAACGAACAATACATATTATATTAATATATAGCTCATCTTTTTTACGAAATATTGCTCATATTCATCTGATCTGTCTCGCTTTTTTTCTTCCCAAGAAATCCTCCAAAATAAATAAATAAATAGGACCAAAAATGAAGTGTAAACCGAAAAATGTGAAGAAATGAAATTTCTCTTTCTTTCTTAATTTGTTTTTCTCATAGGCACAAACTAATGGATGGAGAAAACAAATCTTGCTCGTAAATACATACAAACATATATATATATAAATATATAAATGATTTATACAAATCTCAAATCAAAACAAATCTCATATCAGTCTTTTTTTTAAAAGTGCACCCCACTTAAAAAAAAAAAAAAACTATTATTGATTAGTGAGATCCAAATTTTTATAAAAGATTTGTATGAAATTTATCTATTTGAAACTTATACCTAACATTACTTATATAAATACATCATAAATAGATCTGTTATTACAGTTTTAGTACTATATATTAATATATATATTTTTTTTTGCACCTTATCCTAACTCTTTCGAGTTTGTTACATTTAAAACGGAAAGTATCTTGTATTATTGTTATATATATACATTGAAAGCTATTGATTACCAAATTATTTTGTCTGCGTGATTAATCTTCGTATCTGATCTAATATTATAATCATAACTTTATTAACTTGTTAGAGTACCTTATTCCCTATTCACACGTGTCTATACTAAAGGACCAAGACCATAGAAACTAAGCTTAAATAAATATTTAACCCATAGTGTAATATTATTCCTGATCCGTTTAGTCACATTTAGATAGTGAGATAAGAAGACTCTCTAACATCAATGACGAACCCTCTCTCTGATAGCAGACCCAAAGAACCCTCTCTCTGAACCTTCGCCTACCTAGACCGACGAACGGGGGTGGGAGCTTCGGCTCCTCCCCCTTACCTTCCCTTCTGTCCATTTAATCTTCATTGTAGTATTTTTTTGATTTTTTTGTGTTTTTTCAGGACAAATAAGGGAGGAGTATCGTTCGAGTCTTTTCAGCCGTCGACTCTCTACACGCGTCCCACCGGGATGACGCCCAGCCGCCGATCTTCAATACCACCAAATCCGGCGTCCATCGGAGCGGCGCGTGGCCCTCACGCGCAGGACGAATTTTCTGGACCCTGTCGGCGCGTGGTCATCACGCGCCACCGAGGAGACCTCTGCCGACACCACGCTCGGCTTCTCTGGGCTCCCTACCTCCGGGGCTTCCAAGATTGACTGGCGGTTTTCCTCCCTGAGAGACCTGTGCCTGCACGCGCCACTGCCAACTCACGAAGCACTGTTCATCCGACTTTGTGATTTTTTGTTTTTGAGTGCTTTGTTTGTTTTTTGGTCTCTGTTTATTTGTTCTTTTGTTGACCCAAGTAAGGTGTTGTGCTTTCGGATCGGGCGTAATCTGGGGCAAGAGCTATTCGAGAGTGGTGGGCGATGTCATGGCTGGTGATCGTACGACCAGTGCTCACTCGTAGGGGCAGCCTGCGCAGTGGAGGCTGTTGTGTTTCGTGCGGGAGCTGGGTGCTCGTGCCTTCAGGGCTTGAGATGCCGATGCTTGTGGTGGGCGTGACGTCCGTGGACACACCAGTGCTTGTGGTTCGGTAGTTTAGTTGATAGTTAGTAGTTGTTTAGTTGTTTATAGTTTTTGTAGTTGTTATGTAAATTTTAAGTTTTTAATAATATAGAAATAGGCGATTGGATTTAGTATCCATAGCCGTGTCCCATACTCTTCCTCCCTGGGAGGATAGAGGGGGCCTTCAAGTTTTGTCTTACAGAACGCTTTCTCTGATAGGAGAGAGTTTCTAGTGAAGTTAAGACAATATCCACCACAAAGTGTTTTGTATGTGGGAAAGCTCCAGAGCTTAGGCGTAGTTTGACTTATAGTTTGGATTATTCCATATTGATAAGTCACATTTGTAACTTCGAATCTTTAATGAAACGGGTCTGTTTCCCTCAAAAAAAAAAAAAAAAAAAAAAGATAGTGAGATAAGATGAGATGGTTTTAGATAAAAATTGAAAGTTAAATAAAATATTGTTAAAATATTATTTTTTTAATATTATATTATTATTTAGATATTTGAAAAAAATAAAATTTTTATTATATTTTGAGTAAAAATTTAAAAAAATTATAATAATGAGATAAAATGAAACTATTTATGTATCCAAATGGAACCTTATTCTGAAAACCTTTTGGTAATTAGTTGACTTTCAAATATTAATTTGATGCATCTAGTGGGAGGAAAAATATGTTGCACGTACGTTTTGGTAAAAATATGTCCAATTTATTGATCAGTTTGAGAAAACTAGTCATCTACGAAAAGACACTTGAAATTTTCAATCAATAACATATAGGGTCTTTATCCCTTTTCACTACGAGAAAAATGATATTTTCTAACTAGTTATTTCTAATAAAATGGTTATTTTTAATTAAAATAAATATATTTTCGTCGTAAATAGTCATTTTCATCATAAAATAATAGTCACAAATATCTTCTTCTTTTTTTGTAGTGTTTCCTAGCTAGCTAGTTATTTATTAATATATTTTTTCCGATTTTACGAAAATGCTTTTTTTTCCAATATAAAATGTTAATACTGTTCAATAATTTATAGTCATAAAAAGAAAGAGAAGAAAATATCAAATCTTCATCGAAAGAGAGTGGAATATGCTAGGTCGCGCGTTAAGAAAGATTCTTTGCGCATTCACACGCATTATACAGATACAATATTAATAATGTTCTCTTGTCGGCAAGTCTTGCTTTTTATTTTTTAATGAAAGTTTTCACGGATGACAATAAATGAATGGAAAAATGATGGTATGACCATGAGTTTAATTCTTCATTTTGATGATTTATATATTTATTTATTTTTAATTTTTTTAATAGTTAAGAAAGTGATTTTTAATGTATTGGTATATTTTTTATTTTTAAAAAATATAAAAAAAAAGAAAAGAAAAAGAAAATATAAAATATAAAACTTGTACTAACAAGCCTAACAGTTAAAGCTGAGCGGCACACTAGCACCATTCTGAATTTTGCATAACCCAATTCATATGTTTATCTTTCTCCTCTAGAATCCGGCCTTGAGCTCTAGAAAATCTTGAAATTACTAAACATATTTCGAATATATATATATATATATATGCATAATATATAGTGGTTCTCGATGGTCTTGGTCATTTAGTATAGACGCGTATGAATATGGAATATGGTACTCTAACACGTTAATAAAATTATGATTATATCTATTTCTTTAAACATGCACCTTGTTAATTACGACAAACTGATCAAACAAACGGACTCGATGATCCATACAAATTTATCAAAGCTAACTCTTTTCAGAAAGAAAAAAAAAAAAAAAAAGAAGAAGAAGAAAAGAAGAAGAAGAATATATATGCACTACAAGAAAAGCCACCTTTCCCAGCGATACATTTCGTTGGGAAAAAACACACTTTTTGCTACTAATGATCTTTACCAGCAATTTTAAAATCGTTGCCTATTCGCCGGTATTAAACCTCTGCTTCTGATTTACTGCTGATTTGTTCTATAACAAATTAAAATAATATAGGGTTGCCACTTCATGGATATATCCATATATATGAAAATATGGAATCCTATCTAGTATTTTTTACACAAAGCAGGTACATGCAGTCTGTTGTGGGATAAAGGGAGCCTTTTCTTTCAGTTTATCATGATCCCTTTGTTATCACTTCATGAGAACAGGAAACATGATCATCAATCTTTAAAAAAATTTGGGGTCATGCTTGGGGAAGACAAATTTTTTTATAAATTTCCTCAAGATTTAGTGTTTTCCTTAAAGAAATCCTTTTGTGTTAGCCCCACAAAAAACACACACACACACATATGCCAACTTCAAGAAAGATAAAAGTGTTTATTGGATGCCTTCAGATGCATGGAAATTCAAGGCTTTGAATCTCTTGGTGACTGCACCAAGGAATAGTCCCAATACGTGTAGGAATTCATGTTATCGAAACACAGAACATTAATTTCCAAAAGTATGTTATCAGAACAGGTACACTCCAAAAACAATTAGGACTTTCTACTTGAGATTATCTATAATTTAGTAACAACTATTTACTATAAGCTGTATTGATAAAATATCTATTTTTTACAATAAATACCCAACTGGGTAAGTATGCTCATAGACATTTTAGTTGTACTTGGTGATGACTGTATTTTATCAGCCACTGGGTTAAAACACATGTTCGAGCAGCGGACATTACATGTGGACCACAAAATGCAGATATACATTGCAAAAATGGAAGCAAAAAAGGGGTAGATTTCACAACTGCATAGCTAGAAATTAGTCTACAAACAAAAAGCGGGTAAATTTTGTAAAGAAACACGCGTATCCAAACAGTTCAAACCAAATCCACTACATTGTTGCAGCGATACCTGTGGTGACGAAAGGACCCACGCTTCTTCACAACTGAATCTCGACCAAGCTCAGTTGGAAGCAACTGACCCAAATCCCACAGATTCAAAGAGACGAATCGCACGACACAGTACGCCTGCCTGCGATTCTATCTCGACAGTAGCTTCTGCGAGAGGGAAACGTGGTAAAGGAGAAACCTTTGTGTGTTTGAACGAAAATGGTGATGAAATCGTTTGGGGGACGTGAGTGGAGTAGGAGCTGATCTCTCGGAAAAGGAAACGGAGAAGGAATGGGGAAGAATAGAGAGAAGTGGAGAAGGAAAGAACTCGGGGGGAAAAAAGAAAAGATTTTTGTAGGTTTTGGCGCGTTTCATTAAAAGATCAATTGCAGCGACTAATTCAGACGTTGCAAAAAGGCTAGTATCTGTAGCGGCGAATATTTTCACCGCTACAGTCGAAAATGTCTCTGCAAAAGGAACTTGTGACATAAAGGGATCTATAGCGGCGATTAAAAAAGTTGCAAAAAGGTCAATACATTAGCAACGATATATTTTCGCCGCAAAAGTAAAAATTCGCTGCAAAACTGAACCCAAAAAAATAGCTCCCGAGAACCAAGCGACGAACTTAAAATCGCCTCTAAAAGTGTTCTACAGCGGCGATTTCTTTTCCAGCGATTTTAAAATCGCTGAAAAGGGCTGATTTCTTGTAGTGATGTATGCTGATCATCAGAATATATCAAAGTAGAACCCACTTTCCAGGAAACTGGAAAGAATATTTAGTCAAACAAGTAGAAAAAGAAGTGCTTCGCCATAATATCTGATCACCATCAAATATATATAATTAATTTTATTATTTTTATAAATGACCGATCGAGAACTGATCAAATTTGTTATAGTAGTCATGTTAAGACTATAACAAAAATTCACAAATTGATGTGATTTAATGTGGTATGTTAGATTTACTTTATAATAAAAATAATTTTATAATTTAACATATCACATCAAAATACACCAGTACTTTATGAGTTTACTCAATTTATTATAAATTATGTTCATCACAAAATTACTCACTTTTAAAAAAAAAAAATATGCGAGAGTTATGCATTTTAAAACTGCAAATATCATTTATCATAACTCAAACCATAGCTTTGCATCAACAAAAGGCAAAACTAGACGACTAGCAAGCTTAAAAAACAAATTTAAGGCACTGCGTACTTACGATATTGCAATACAAGACAGGGAGAACAAAATGACCGACCAACGTCAAAGTACTGCAGTTCCGCAGTACATGCATGAGGAGATCATATATACAACAAACTACGTGCTTAGTGCTTACTTTTGCTTTAGAGCTAGCACTCTCAACAGTTGCCTTAAATCTCAATCAAATTAATCCAGGGGAGTTTTTTTTTTTTTTTAATAATTCCTTTAATTTTTTTATAATATTCCTTCTAGACGTGAAGTTAAGTACTCTCTCTCTCTCTCTCTCTCTCTCTAACATAGTTATACGTAGAGAAAATATCCAATTAATAGTACGTACACATATTGGACAATTAAAGTTTGATCTTAGATTTATCCCCAAACATGCAAATTAAGAGTGTTCCTCTATTTTTAGATGCAGTAAATAGCTAGCTAGCTAGTTGCCAATATAATTAAATGTGTTAGCTAGATTAACAAAGATATTATAAAAAGGTTGTCAGATATTAAACGATCGAGGATGTGTTCTTGTCGTTAGTCGTCGGCCTGTGTGTGCTCTAGCAGCTCGTATGTTCCAACGATGCATGAGCTAGAATAATTATTAATTAATTAATAGATTGATGAGTTTGAATTGGAAATAATATTAATTCCTCTAATTAATTTTTTGTTTCCTAGCCTTTGCCCTTACACAAAGATGAATTAAGAGCCATGCATGGATATAACTAATTATTAAAAGAAAATTAATACTCATGACTTTATTGATCAGTACTACTTATATATTACAATTCTGCATGCGATTTACATGAAATTATTGTGTTTATAATGAACTGGCCTGGAACAATAATATTATTTTCTCAAACATTTTTATTTTCAAACCGTGCGAGAAATCAAATTTAAAAGAAAACACCTCACTAGTACTGTTTGTCACTGTAGTTTGACCCAAATTCCCTCGCTAGGAATATCTTGATGAACCACAAACAGAAGATAATATCCGGATGGTGCAAGATAGCCCGAGCCGGCCGGTGTAGTAACCTGGACTTCATACGTAGAATTCCCAAGACTTGTCACCGTCTCCGCACCAAGTACCAGCAACCTTTGATTCATGGAGAACGAGTGCGTGGTAAAAGACGGCGACACCACAGTCACAGAGACCTGATTTCGAGCCAGAGCTCCGGCGACTGAAAAGCGAACCGCTAGCTTTCTGCCAGGGTTAAGTTTGGTCTGGGAAGGGGGTGATACAATTTGTGGACGCAATTTTGAGAATTGTGCGTCCAAATATGGAGGATAAAATGCCTCTAAACTTAGTTCTGTAGGGTACAGCACGTTGGTGAATACGTAACCCGGATGAGGGTTGCTGCCACCAACGAGAACTCGACCATCCCGAAGCAAAATGGCCGACGAATGATACATCCGAGGTATCGTACTCGGGTTTTGTAGCTCGAAACGTGAACCCAACTTCTTGTCAGGTCGGTAAATAACAGGATTCAAGACCGGGTTTCGACCGATTTCCCATCCAGCCGTCCCTGCCGATGCGCCGTTGATAATCAAGACGTTTCCGTTTGGAAGCAGAGTCATGTCGCCCATGATTCTTGCCTTAGGCATGGTCTCCATGACCCACCGGGGATTTGGGTCGGTGATTTTGATCCTGGCGCAGGTGTTCAAAGCTTCCACGAAGTTAGCCTTGTTGGCTTGGGTGTAGGCCCCTTTTGGAGCTCCACCACAAACCAAAACTTCAGCTTCTACAGACGTGGCTTGCAGATTCTTGAGTGGAAGCAACACTGCGGAGCCAGTGCTCGGATAACACCTCGGATCGCCGCCCGGTATGGCCGGGTACGTCTTCACGACCTTGTTGGCCGCATAATCGAGCAAAATAGCTCGATTATTTGCGAAGATGAATAAATTCCCATCAACGTTAAGAAACACAAATGGGTACAGATTGTTCTCTATGTTTGCGTCATTGGTTTCCGATAGAAATGGCAAACTATACAGATTAGGTGCGCCACTGCTCTTAGGATAAAACTCATAGTTAAACTGTTTTCTCCCGCCGATTATAATCTGCCGTCCGCCGGGAAGGATATGATTAGTGGCGTACCATCGCGAAGCTGCTAATCCGTTGGGTATCTCTGTCCAGTCACAGCCGGTGCAGGGTACGAATGTCCTGACTCTACGTTCACCACTGTTGAATCCACCGGTTTGGATCAGACGACCATCGGGCATGACTGCTCCAGAGGAGCACCAAACGTCTGTTTGGACGAAAAGTGCTCGGAAGGTATTGGTGATGACGCTATACTCGGCAGAGTGAGCAGTGCAGTCTTTCGGGACGGTTCGGCATTTACCGCCGGGCAGGGACAGGTTCGATTTACCGAAGTCGGTGCGGTCGAAAATGATGACTCGGTCGTTTTTTAGGAGTTGCATGTGCATGGCTGTAATACCGATGCTCTTTTGCAAGAGTTGCCAGCGCCCGCCAGCGGCGTCGGTAAGATAAGGTAATTTGGCAGAGAGGAGGATCAGCTGCCAGGCGAGGAAGGAAAGCATCACATGAGTTCGTGCCATTGGTGTTGTGTATTGCTATTTGTCTTGGTCGAGTACAGAGAATGTCTTGGTCTTAAATACTTGTGGAGAGAGACAGAAACAGTAGGCTGTGGACCCAACATGATTTGCTTATCAAAATTGTACTTCGTGAGCTAATCCATACCCAATCATTGTAGAATCGAGGTCACATCAAGGATCACCAAAGTCAACTTTATTAGGATGAGGATTAATTGATGATTTGATCATAATACTCTCTCTTTATGTTTCTTTCCTTCTTATAACGAAGCATTGAATATATTCAGCAAGAAAATAAATAAGTAATTAATTATTTATTTATTTTAGTTATAATTTTATGATAAAGTGTTAGATATAACATTTTATTTTCTCACTTAATTATCCGTAGCTAGCTGTGGAGTTTGTTTTATGACTTTATCGCAATATGCATAAATTTGGAACTCCTCGGATAAGATGACTGATTTTGATCGGTGACCAATATGTAAGTATATTATAATGAGATTCACTATAAAAAAAAAAAAAAAAAAATTGAATTTTTATGATCAATTTATTGTAGTTAAAAAATTATTTACAACCAATTTTAATTGTAAATAATCATTTCGCTGAAATGAACTAGTTGTCAATAAGTAATTTTTTTATAGTGATTGTAGATATTAAATAATCTTAGAAAAGAAACCCTCTCCCTTAAATACGAATCATGTAATAAAGAAGCTAATCGAATGGTTCAATTCGGAGAGAGGTAGATAAACATAACATGTAAGTCTCAACTTCAATACTGGTTAGTTCCACATGAGAGAAAGTTGATATTTGGATTTTCTTTTTTCAACTTACATATATAAAACAAATATATATATATATATATATATATGAGAGAGAGAGAGAGAGAGAGAATCTTCGTTCTAGGTAATTATAGTTCTTTTCCCATAAGTAATCATTTGCATTGGGTCAATGTCGATAATTTTTTTTTTTTTAAAAAAGAAAAGTTATTTCTTAGGAATTAAGTTGGTGGGGGTGTTAGTGGAGTTGATCATAGGAATTAAGTTGGGTCGACAAATGATCAAATCATTATTTAAGTACTTAGTTTATGTTGGAGGTTAGATTAGCATATAATATATTAATTAATATGCAATATACGGCAATCCGAAGGGTGGTCGATCGATCGATCGAGCAATATACATATATATAATTTTCTCGTAATTAATATTGTTAGTTTTTGGTCACGTTATTCTCTTACCAAACAGTATACTTTGAACCGTCATATAAGCACGAATGTCGTGCATGTGATTTGGGTTGTACAAACCTGGAGCATTATTTGGATTCATTCCCCAATATTCTTTTTGTTTTCGTTATCCTAGCTAGTTTGGTCTTCAATTGAATTAATGTATTAATATAACTTGTCAAATAGTCTTTTTTTTTTTTTTTAAAGAATTTTCGGTTGCGTGCCTACATTCTTGAGGATGATATATATATATATATCTATATATAAGAACATTAAAATATGATATTATTGGATGACGAATGTTATATATGATTGTGGACTAATATATTTTGTGCCAAACAATTGAAGTAGTCAGACCGTGTAAGTTATAAATTGCCAATAATTAATCAAATAACATAAATAATTAGATGCTTGTAGAATTTATATATTATTTATTAGTACTTTATTATCTATTTCTCTTACACTCTAGTTTTAGAATTTAGACAATAACTCTTAAAAAAAATTGAATCCTATAAAATGTACACAAAACTAGCCCACACCCAGAACAGTAGAGGAAAACCAGCGATCTGGCCGGGGCTAGCTCAAGTTCGATCTCTGAGCTAATATTCGTAAAAACAGCATCGATCTGATCATCCTATCATATCATTTTACGTCCATTTGGTGCAAAAGCTTTATGCCATCGATCGTAGAGAACTCTGAACAAAATATTTAGAGGACGTCAATTAAGTAATATTCACAGATAATCTATCTAGATCATCTAAGATACTCTTAGCAATCAATAATACCAAGAGATAATACTCTTAGCTTCATCTTGCAAGATGATCAAGCTTAAACACATTTACATCCTGTTTGGATTTAAAACTGATCTCAACTCATCTCGTCTCATAATCTCATTTAATCATAATAATTTTTTTAAATTTCTACACAAAATATAATAAACAATTCAACTTTTATAAAATTCTAACAATATTTTATTTAACTTTTAACTTTTATCTCAATTCAGTATTTAAACCTCACCTTAATTCAACGTATTTGCTAACATAATTTTTTTCATTAAATGTCGAGTTTTTTTCAAAAATAAAATCAATTGGATATAATTTATCTTTATTTAATAAAATTCATAAATTGGGAAAAAATAAAAATTCGGTCAAAAGGTTGTAATTATTGTCATGCTAACGAGCAATTTTAATAATATTATACAGTTTTAGGCAGTAGAATGATATGTCAGCAAACTAGGGAGGAGCCCCCCGGGAATGATGACGTAACATTTTAACTATTCCCTTCTACTCTTAAAAAAAAACAAGCGTATATATATATTCTGTCGGTAAACAAGTAGCATAGGTAGTGCTCCTCGGCCAACCATACTGCCAAGTGCCAACAACGTGACTATATTAATGAAATATTCAGCAAAGTGAGATGTATTCTGGCTTTTGAACTTTCTGGCCGGAGGGGTGCCACGTCATTCCATGGTTATGGGCTTGCCTCTGGGTTTGAGTCGTGTCTCCAATATTGTCGTATCATTTTTATTGAAAAAAATCTCACAACTTCTTATTATTTATATAATTTTTATATATTATATTTTTTTATTTTATTAAATATTTATTATATGAATAATGAATAGAAAATTTCAAATAATTTAAAAAGAATAAATTCAAAAAAAATTAATTTTTTAAAAAAAATATAGAGTGTGGAGTGTAGAGTAGGTTATGTAGCAAAACTCTTTTATTTATGCATTGTTGATTTTTTTTCCTGATGAAAACAAACTTCACTATATTCTATAAATCGAAATTACAACTGTTGACTTATCAATACAAGAAAAACTCGAATTACAAGCCAAATTAAGCATCTACTCTGGGCACCCCCTACACACAAATTCATTTATGCGAATATTGTTTTAACTTCATAAAACTCTCTCCTAACAAAGATAGCGCTTTGTAAAAACAAAACCAAGACGATCCCCCTTCCGAAGAAGAGAAGCATTAGCCCCCTTCATTTTCTTAGGCAGGAGGAATACGAGACTCTGCTACTGTAGACACAAGTCCAAATAGTCTATTTCTTTTTTATTAAATACTAGAAAACAAAAAACCTACAAAAAGAAAACATATTAAAATACACAAAAACACAAGGCAAGTGGACTAGGTTTCATCTCTTTCCAAGGCCGCCACCCCCCTTCAACATTCCCTTTTTTTTGTTTCTTTTTTCTTTTCTTTCCTTCTACTCCCTTCTTCCTTCTTTTCTTCTTCTGCAATTTACGTTGCCCGTCGCCCCCTCCGTCGTTTATGCATTGTTGATTGTTGCAAGTTGCGTAAATTCCGTACATATTTTAAATAAATTTAGAACTTACATGTTATTTTATTTGGGTAACGCATTCTTATGTCCAAACTCGACTAAAAATAAAGTAACAGACTATTCTTACTCACTATATATCATTTTTCAAAATTTTAATTTTTTAAAAAAGAAATTACAAAATATTCTTACTTACAATCTACGATTAGATATAATCTTGTTCTTACGAATACCATTATTTACAAATGCAATTAAATGGCTACAAGACAGCTAAAAGACTACTTGACCATATCCAACGTTAATAAATTGTACTTGTATAAGAATACTAATATGTTTGTAATATTTATACAATTATACTCATAAAATAGTGAACTATACACACACGCACGTACACGCGTATAAAGTTCACTCATAATTACTACATATACCATATATATAAATATATAACATGATGCATCTTTATATATTAATATAGTTATTTGTGTTAATATGTGAGGGAACTTATGAGTCGAACGAAGTTTTATACAACCTTGTTCATGAATGATAATTAAGTCACACGAATCTTATATAAGTTAGGAAAAGCGAAAACATAATGTGATATATAACATTGATTGACCCTAATTGCAATGGCCGAATTTCTTCACACTCACCTATGACAGTGCATAGAGGCCACATGTTGGTGATAGTGAGATGAAGGTGTGTCAAATCTAAAATAGTTTTGGATTGACAAAACTACCGGTATGATGCGTGTATCCATTTGAAGTGTTTCAATGGGGCGGAGCGTGGTGGGCATGCATGGGCTAAGTCGTGCGTGAGAGTCACGCCTTGACATTTTTGCTGCAGCACTACACTGTATCAAGATATTGACAATTGAGGGATCCGCTGCATGGTGGAGTGCAATCGATTGTTGAGAAGTGATAGATTGGCCATAAATCGAACTAATGGAGATAAAACATTAGAAAAAATTAAGATAAAAGCCTATAAAAAGGGTGGTGTTGAAAAAGGAATGGAGAAGATAAAGGAAGCCAAAGTTCCGTCACCTTGATCTCTGGAGAAAATGTGTGGGACACTCAACCACTGTGTTTCATCTTTCCATCGACGCAGTGCACGGTAGCTCAGGGTCCAGTGACTCCGGCAATGTCTTGACGGACCGATCGACTCCTTGCCAGTGTGGCGCAAGTCATGCATGCGCCATCGCTGCCTGGCCTCTTGTTTTCCTGACTCTATTTTGTTGGTGTTGTTTGGTAGTTTCCGTTTTCTGTATTTCAACTTTATGTCGGTGTGTTTTGTTGGTATTTGTTTGTTGGTTTTATTTGTAGGTAAAATAAAGTGAAATAGGCTATTGGACTTATGTCCATAGCTGTATTGGTTCCTCCCTCCTCCAGTTAGGAGGATGGGTGTAGTGTCTACTTCTCCTCCTTTGGAGGATGGAGTGTGAATGCGGGTTGGTTTTACCTTCATTTTATATAAAGATTGATATTCTCTCTTTTGAGAGTTTTTGAAGTTTAGATAATACCGTCGTAAAGAAATTTGTTTACAGGAAGCTTATAACAGGAATTTAATTTGACTTATAATTTTGAGTCACATATATAACTTTCTTATGGAATGAAATGATATATATTTCCTATATAAAAAAATTATAATATTCTTCAAATTTTATTTTAAAAATTAAATAAAAAATTTATTATTTTTAGTGTAAGAGTATGAATATTTTGATCATTTCATATTATTTTGATAAATTAAAATTTTGAAATATCTTATATCTTATAATGAATAAATAATATCTATTTCATAACAAGAAGATAGCGATATATACCTATGCCATTCTTTAAAAAGTTATTTCAAATAAAAGAGAAATAGGTTACGATATAAATATTAAATTAAAAATTTATTGTTTTGAATAAATATTAGTTATAATAATATGAACGGTAGGAATATTATTTTTCACCAGACAATACTTTTCTCTAGTTACTACGTACGTACGGTCGTTATTTTCTAATATTATTTTTATTATTTTTTATTCTATTATTAGAGTTTCAGTCCTGATTTTAAGATTCAGTAGAGAAGAAAGATAAACATAGAAATTAGGTTATGCAAATTTAATATATTGTTATCCGTGAAAATTTTCAAAAAACACATGAATATATGTTGCATGTTGGTATAGTAAATTTAAAATATTAGAAAATCTATTTGTAAACTATTTTTTATAACACACCCAGCACATCGTTAATATGGAAACTTTCCACAATGCTACAAATTTATTAGTGTTTTAATTTTTTTTAAAGTTATAATGGTTCTCATTATAAGTGTGTGTTAAGACACCAGTAGTTTATCATGTGTAGCAAAAATCATAATAGCATATGTGTGTGTATATATATATATTATATCCAACATTATTAAAGGTATTTATGTGTCTATTTATTTCGCTTAAAATTCTAGAAACTCTTGCATTCTTGACCCCTTGGAATTAAAGACAAATGTAGTCAAGTATTTGTGTAAATGTCTTACATCGTGAAAGCAAGCATGAGAGTCTAGTATTATATATAAATAATGTTGTACTCCATATTCTCATCCTATTTTCATTTCATTATGTAACATGCGATATATTTATCATCATTGGATGATAAAAAATCATTCAATAAAGATTTATCAAATGATGATAAATATGTCACATCTTAGAGCACTCTCAATGACTTTTATATTATACAAAAAATGTAAATTATTTGAAGAATTGCTCTAAAAAGGAGTTTCATCCGACTATATAAAAGGAATTGTAAAATACAATTAGCTACAGTAACCTGCTACATGTAATGGGTAATGTTTATCCGGTATTTTTTTTTTTATTGATATTTCATTTACTCCCTCATTTTCTTTTACACTGATTTTTATTATGTAAGCAAATTCTTTTTATTTTTCACCATTTAAAACACATATATTTCATTTTCTTCTAAAAAATATCTTGGAAATATTTTTAAACAAAATTTTTCATATTTTGATTTTTTTTTAATTTTTATTTGGCTTTTATTTTCCTTTTACTTGTATAGAACTGAATCATTTTACACTGTATATAAAAATAAATTACAAATAAAAAAAATATGGATATTGTAAATTTATTGGTAGACATGAAACATTTAAAAATATATATATTTAAATCATATAGAGAAAAAATAGATAAGTTGATGTATGACATATTATAAAAGTTTGTATGTCAAAGAGAAAAAGTGAGTTTTGATGATGTATTTTAAAGGATGGTATTACCCCGATGACTAACACAAGCGAGGGTGAATTGAATTGTATTTGAAAATCAATAATTATAAACCAAATATACAATATAAAATATGAATCAAATACGATGTAGCAGAAAAAATAAAGAGTAAGGGTAAGATGAAGCAAACTCAGTATTTTAACGAGGTTTTGCTCCACTGCCTACGTCCTCGCCTCAAGCTACCATTTGAGGATTCCAAAATTTACCATCCAATCTTCTTTAGGTATAGATAGAAACCTATTACACCTTTAAGCACTACCGCTACAAAGAATCTGTGTAAAACATTCTCTACACTTACAATCATCTTACACGTGGTGATTCAACATTTATTCCCTATGTAGAACATCTTCTACACACACAAGGGTTATACACACCCTTTTACTAATACAAGAGCTAATAATGGGTAGGTTATCAGAAAACACTCATCAATGAGTGGAATAAGAACAATACAGTACAAAACTATATTTCTCTCAAAATAAATAAGGGTTAAGGCTCAATACTTAAAGAAGAGAGATTGAAAGTTCTGAGTGAATGTTGTAAAACTTGCAATAATATATTCTAAATTTGAAGACCTAAAATGAGTTATTTATAGGCATATGGAACTTCATTTTTAAATTTAAAAATATTTACATGTCAAAGACAATATCATCCACTTTTCAAAATTTTTAAATCAAAAATTTACTTTCTTGAAATTGTCAAAGATAACACCATTCACTTTTCAAAATATTCAAATCAAAGTTTTACTTTTCGCAATTTTCAAAGACAACATCATTCACTTTTCAAAATATTCAAATTAAATTTTCTCCTTCTTGATATTGTCAAATACTGTTTCATTCACTTGAAAAGTTTTAAACAAAACATACACATGTGAAAGATGACAACCAATCATCTTTCAAAGTTTCAAAATTCAAACTTTTAATCATCAAATATGTCATGCACATGTGAAAAATGCAATTTGATGTTTTATGGAAAAATATTAATTTTGAGCTTTAATCCAATTTTAATTTTATTAAGAGATTTACAAAATTTCTCTAAGATCTTCATTTGCGAGTTTGTTTCCTTTCTTGCTTATGCTTGGTTCATTAATGTGCTTAGCTTCATTGTGTAGGCAACTTGAGTTTGAGACTCTTTTATGCTTAAATTTATTTGTGATCATCAAAATTCATATATAGATATATAATTATATGAAACTTGAAATTTTGGGTTTAATAGATGGGATAAAGAATCTATTGAGAATGCTCTAACATAGTAGGATGAGAGCGAGATGGTAGTGTGGTGTATAGAACTTTCCATATATAATTATATATAGAGTATGTATGGAGATAAGTATGAAAAATACAAGCTGGATTGGAACCTTACAAATTAAGGAACCAATTAACGGGGTAATATCAAATATGGGTCAATACAAACGGAGGATTTGGGTCTCGCTAGGTTGCTATATTATATGGTTTTGTGGCCGTTGGGTCTTTGGTGTCTTACGTCGCTCGATTGCAATATATGATTTTGTTGTATGAGTGTCTTCNGTTGGGTCTTTGGTGTCTTACGTCGCTCGATTGCAATATATGATTTTGTTGTATGAGTGTCTTCAATAGGAAATTGACTTCAAATTTGGGGAATAAAAAAAAAAAAAGTAAGACAAACAAAATTGTTGCCAACAAGAGATAATAACATCATGTATTGTATAATGTCGTGTGAATGTGTACACAGAATATTTCTTAACGACTTAGCATATCTACGAACCATTTTATTATTCCATCGTCTCTTTCGATGAAGATTTGATATTTTTTCTCTTTCTTTTTATGACTATAAGTACTTATTCAGCATTATAATAAGCATTTTATACTGAAAAAAAAAAACATTTTTCTTAAAATCGAAAAATATATAATTAATATATATATATATATATATATAACGCTAGCTAGCTAGGTACGTAGGAAATTAAAAGGGATAAAGACCACCAGAGGTTATCGATTGAAAATTTCCAAGTGTCTTTTCGTAGGTGACTAGCTAGTTTTCTCCTACTGATCATCAATAAATTGGACATATTTTTAGCAAAACGTACGTACAACATATTTTTTCTCCCACCAGATACATCAAATATTTGAAAGTCAACATGCGGAAAAGGTTGTCGATCAACAATAAACTGATCAGGAATATTAATACACTATGGGTTAAATATTTATTTAAGCTTAGTTTCTATATGTGTCTAATTAATTAATTGTGTCTTAGGGGTCATAGGGCTGCAACCCAAGCAACATCTCATGAATGGCCCCTACCCGACCCGCCTCAAACACGGGTAGAACCGATATGGGCCGACCTGATTCGAGATTGGAAGGAGGTAATGAGAACCAAATCGTATACAAACATATCCCAAAAAAAATCTTACCAATCCCACTATCCTTGTACAATCCGATCAAAACTCATCACCAGCCAATACAAACAAAACCCATTTTCTCAAGAACTCATGGATAAATGCACAATCAAGCAAAAATTACAAATTCCACTATCTCTATACAATCCGATCAAAACCTTACTTCGTATGATAACATAACAATCATAATGTGAATTTAAAACCAACAAAAAGGGAGAGGAAGAGTAGCAATGAACCAGATCAATTGGTTTTGGGATCTGGCATGCGGAAGAGGCCGGATCTGGCCCCGCGTGGTGGTGAAAACCTTAAGAAGAGTGAGTTAAGATGATCAAAGATGACGAAGAGTACAAGGGCAACGACGGCGCCGAACTTGAACTTGAAGAGGGAGAGGTCGCAGCTCGACTCCTTGAGATTGGTCTCGACGCAGTCCATCTTTTTGGTCTTAGATTTCTTGGCAGAGGATTCGGTTTTCATTGTCTCCAGCTTCTTGGCAGCCTTGTCAATTGAGGACCTCGACTTGTAGATTTGAGGTGAGGCCATGGGAATAGGTGGTTGTTTGGCAGATAGGAAAGTCTGAAAGGGTGAGAAAGTGCTTGTGAGTTCTACGGGGCTCAAATCATTCAATGACTTGAAGTTTATATCGGTTTCAACGGGTTCGAGACGCAAGTTATTTCGGCTTTTCGGGTCGGGTTATAAGGTTTTCTGCACAACCTAGGGGCACATTTATTATTTTAAATTAATAATATAAACTGAACAAAAAGCGCATTAATTATTTCATATTTTTGCTATTCGGGAGCATAGCTTGGCCACGAAGATAATGAGATGATCATTTGGTTTGAATGGGAAATATTCGTCTTAGGCAGTCTGTGTTAATTAAGAATTAAGGCTGAATGGGAAATATTCCATTTCTTTAAATACCAGCTTGTTAATCATGACAAACTGATCATCAAAGCAAAAGACAAAAAAGACCAGAGAAAGAATTATGATGATCAGAATGCATCTCCATTCTCCCTTTTGAATTCACGTACGTATCTGGCATATAAAAGTAGAACAATTAGCCAAACAAGTAGATCAAAAAGAAGTGCTTTGCCATATCTCACATAATATAATAATTAATAATAATATTATTAATTATTATTAGAAAAGACCGAGAAATGATCTAATTTGTTATAGTAGGGTTCTAAGTACTATAAAGAGAATTTATAAAAATAAATTCACAAATTAACTAATGTAACTCAATGTGATATGTTAGAAGTGGATCTCATAAAGTTATGGAGGAGTGCTGGCATTTTCAACGCTGCAGTGCGTATTTTAATACCTAATGATTTAATCTACATACTTTATAATACAAGTAACTTTACAATTTTATAATATACCATTATATTAAGTCACATCAGTTCTTGAGTTTACTCAATTTGTTATTATATTCATTGTGTGTGTATATATAATATATCCCCTTTAACTTAAAAGAGCCTATAACGTTATGAACAGTAATGAATAGTGACTTTGTTTGACACATTTCTTCTTCCACTTATATCCCTCTATACGTCTTGCAGCAAAATTACCGCACAAAATCACAAAATCAGTAAGCAAAATCATCACACGAGCTGCGTCGTGGCTGCTAGAAAGGGCATA
This sequence comes from Pterocarya stenoptera, assembly GCA_003123785.1. Classification (NCBI taxonomy): domain Eukaryota; kingdom Viridiplantae; phylum Streptophyta; class Magnoliopsida; order Fagales; family Juglandaceae; genus Pterocarya; species Pterocarya stenoptera. The sequence continues at coordinate 3,016 of QEOT01005213.1, read as the reverse complement.
CGGCGGCATCATGGTGGTTCTACTGTGGTGGATCTGGGATGTCGTGAAGAGAGAGTCTCCTTAAACTCTATGCATCCTCACAACAAAATTACCACACAAAATCAATAAGCAAAATCACCCCACATATCACAAAATCACCACACGAGCTACGTCGTGGCTGCTAGAAGGGGCATATGGTAGCATGAGAGGAGCTAGGGCTTCAACTAGAGGAAAGGAGGAAGTGGAGGGGTCGTCTGCGAAGGAGGAGACTGGTGGTGGTGGTGGTGGTGCGGTGGCGTGAGGGTGGCTAACAGAGACGCTACGGGGAGAAACCCCTACATGTAGAGTGGCTGCGTGCGTGGGGCTAGGGAGGAGTTACAGGTAGTGGGTTCCATGGAAGTGGTCCACGGAGTGAGGGGAACTCCGTGGTGGTGCTTGGTGGAGCTGGGGCTGAGCTGCGGTGGCGCAAGGGTGGAGAACCCGTACGTTGAAACCCATTTCGGGTTGCTCGCGTGCGGCTGAGGGAGCTGCCAAGGGACTTTGACGGTGGGTTTTGGTCGTCGGAGTGAGGGGAAGCAGGTGAGGCTGTCCGTGACACCGCAGGGTGGCGCACGACGGCGCTGGATAGCTTAAGGGAAGAGATCGGGTGAGAGAGAGGGAAGACATGCGGCTGCTGAAGGGGAAAGAGAGAGGGGGAGAAAGGGAGAGTGAGGGGAAAAGGATAGATTGGGGATTTTAAATCCCAACCCTTCGTTTTGAATCATCAGATTTGATCTAACGGTCGAAGTTTAAATGTTGATTTAAATTAACTTAAAATAGATAATTAAAACATAAACATCATATCATACAATTAAAATTAACTTTAATTTATAAAATATTAATCTTTCATCATTAAATAAATAATAGTTTTGTTAAATATTTTTAAGAAAGTAAAACCGTATAAATAATTAGAGTTTTTAACATAATTTAAATCTCATAATATTCTCAATTAACTTTAAAAAAAAAAAAGGGAGAGCACAAACAGGGAGGGTGGATTTGCTTCATACAACCTCATTACATCTTCTGCATAATTAGAGGTAACATGACATGTATGCATTGATCTCTATCGTCAAATATAGTTAATTTCTAGAGCTGAAACTTCAATATAGAGCTTTAACATTATTTTGAAGAATTTGATTTTTTACCATCAAATATGGTTAATTTCTAGAATTAAAACTTCCATGCAGAACTTTAACATTATTTTCAATTAGGCAAATGTGGCAAACGTGCTTTGCACGTTATACCACCGCTAGTATATATATATATATTTATATATAATATATTATATATATATATATGTGTGTGTAGGTGTGTGTGTGTGTGTGTGGGGTTCAAGGTTAGTAGTACTAGTCATGCATCGGAGATGGCTGCAGGTTGAGCATGTGTATAAGATATATTCTTGTGCTATATATGTTTTTGGTGATCATGTTATGAACTGATCATCTTTGAAAGCCTCTCTATATATAATATTTAATCAAGCTGGTTTGAACCAGCTTATTAATATAAATTGGAATGTCTAGATCGAACCGCGTGCTCGTGAGATTTAGGCAGTACTACTAATTCACCAAATCATTAAATATGGAACCTCGAGCTAGCTAATGAGGTGTGCGTACAAATATATATAATTAAATCTCAGAAACTTTTTCTTCATGATTTTATTAATTAGTTGATTGGAAATTAATCATGCACAAAATTGTAAATATCTGTTTTGGTCTACTGCCGACGTTCATGCGTCACAGAAGGCCGGATCAGTTCTAATTAAGTAATTATAAATCGTTGTCCTCATACGTACGTACGCGCCACTGAAACGAAATAGTCAATTCCCGACTACTCCATGTTCGTTTTGAAGGCGTCAATTCAAACTTTTTTTTTTTTTTTTTGTCTATGAGATCAAATTAAAAATATGTTTTTGGTAAGTTAACCTTTCATTAAAACGAAATGCGGAAGCAAAAAAATTAAGAGGAAACGTCATATCTGATATTTGTACGATGCTATACAAATCACTACAAGAAATCAGGTCATTCTCAGCGCGTAAAATGGTCGAAAATACCCATCAAAATCGCTGGTTTTCCTTTTTCTCGGCGATTTTTAAATCGCCGACTAGTCGACGATTTTAAAGTGACGATTCTGATATTTTTCAACTATAACAAAAAATCGTTGAAAAAAATCTTATTTTCGGCGATTATTACTCGCTGCAATTGTCCAAAAAATCGACGGAAATACCAATTTTGTTTACCCCTAAATCGTTGATAAAAATAAATTGCGGCGACATAAATCATCGCAAAAACCTAGAAAAACGCCGCAACTAACTCAATATTTTCCCAACGATCTAAAGTTATAGTCGCAGTTATATATTTGCAGCAGGCGATTTTCGCCGCAAATAAATATTTTCGGCGAAAACTTATCGCCGCAAATAATCAAAATTGACAAAAAAATAATTGCGGCGAATTTTACTCGCCGCAAAATAGTTTTCTAGAAAATTAAAAAAAAAAAAAGCACAAAAACAGAGATGAGTCTTGAAAACTTCTCTATCCATCCATGCAAATTAAGAACTATAATGGTTCAGCTATTAATGAGCTAGCTAACA